>JABCKD010001003.1:0-57901 GCA_013186415.1 Fusarium sp. NRRL 66088 | reverse complement strand
CCTCCCCTCCCTGAGCAGAGTGTGTGCGCAGCGCACGCACACGCGCTGAGACCCAAGACCAGACCATCCATTCCCGTCCCGTCTCATCTTCGTCCTCTCTCTCTCTTGTCCTGTTCTCTTTAATCTCCAAGTCTCCCACCCCCTGCTCGCCATTTCTTTTTACTCCATCCTTTGCCCAATTTCTTTTTCGTGCCCGTTTTCTCTCAGTCTCCTCCTCTTGTCTTGTCGTCCGCTATTAACCTGACCCCAAGACATCAGACACCAGACACCAGACCACGCCCAACTCGATCAAGCTCCGATTCACCGTCGCGCACCAAATCATAACTTGTCTACTATAACTCCGATCCATTCAAGCCTTGGTTACCCATACCATACATAACCTTACCACGCCGGTCCTCTCGCTCCTCCGAACTATCGACTCCATCCGCGCTGGCCTTCTTCGCCTCTGCCTCGACTTGAACTTCTTCAATCACTTCCGTTTCATACTCGTTTAGTCTCCGCTTCTCTTCCTCTTCTACCCAAGTCAGCGTAGTATCGCGCATTGTCCACCATCATGCCTGCCTCCTTGGACTCTTCCCGGCCCATCATGGCCCCTTCGGTACGTTGCGTCCTCACCCTTCCTTCACCCCCTCCTCTAGGTTGTTTCGTCCGCTCTGCCTTGCCCTGCCCTGTCCCCGGGGGATCCGCTGTCTGCCCACCGTGGTGTTTGAGGACGCGAGCAAAAAGTCAACTGTTGAGATGTGACTGATTGTCCCATCTTTGTTTGCTTTCTCCAGCCACTTGGTTCAGCTTGTCATCATCGTTCTTTGTTCCCTGTCTGCCCAATACCAATACCCTGCCATATACTCTCTTTCTTTGTTCTATATCTCTCCTGTTTCACTGTCGCAACCCCTTCACCTTTTCACACTTCAAAACCACTTGACTCTCACCCATCACTCAACATGGCCAAACCTCTTCCCTGGTCCTCTTCACACGCCCACTCCCAACCCAGCCGTCGCAAGCAAGATCAAAAGCAAGATCAACCAGCAGCTGACCCTTCCAAGAACCGCAACTCTGTTCGCTTCAGCACCTACAGCATGGCTCCCTCGTTCGCTCCCACCGTCCAGACCACCGATTCGGCCCACGCCGAGATCCGCGACATCGCCACTGGCCTCGATCGCATGGAGAACAAGGCCCTCACCTCTCAGCGCGTTGTCCTCACCGATGAAAAGACCGACACCATGAGCAAGCTCGCCCTGGGCGCCAAGCTCGAGCGCGCTCTCGACAGAAGGATGGTCGGTCAGGACGCTGTCATGCGACCTCGCGGCCAGAGCCTCAACGAGAAGCTCAGCGAGAAGGTTGAGTAAATCAACTCGTCTCGCGCGGCTTGAATATATGCCTCGATTAAGCAAAATTGCCTCTTGTTTCCCACTCGAGACCAGCGTTTTTTTCTTCCTCGTTTTTCGCAAAGGCATACTTGCTCTGCTCTGCTCCTCGCTTCGGGCACCCATCGCAAACCACACCCGCATTGGCCAACGACCATCAGCCCAACTTCAGGGGGGAACAAAGGATAGCCCACACACCACTTTAACCTCCCTACCAACCAAACTATACCACCCGCCACAAGCCTCATTTTTTTCACGAATACAGACCTTCAAACTCAGGATACGCACACCATGAAAGACAGTTACTGTTTTCCTATTTTTTTAGTTCTCTCTTATTTTTAATGGCATGTCAGGGATGGATAAACAGGGAGGAATGTGACATGGTGCCCAAGCCCAGGACTTCTACCGAAGATTCCGGAGTTGGTTGGAATGAAATCAGGGAAACAAAGGGAGGTGACAGAGAGGGATACACGCGTGTTTATTCTTTTCCGTCATGTCGCCAAAGCAAAAAGAGCCAGGCGCAAGGGAAGAAAGAAGAGAGGAGCAAAGGGAGCGGCAAGAATCTCAAAGGAGTGTACGATTACCCATGTATTTTGGCGGATATCATGTTCTTTTTTTCGATTTACTGCGTCTTTTTTTGCCTAGTTACCCCCTCATGCCGAGAAACACGGCCGTCAAATCAGTCTTCTTTATTGTTTCTGCCATGGATGACGGGTAGCTTTTGTTGTGTAGAGAGTGGAGGTGATGCACCACCTGGATCCTATAGAGTTGAAGAATCAAGGGCTCTTAGCATTGGCACGACATGCAGTGCAGACATGACCCCCATGAACAAAGTTGGCTGCGTATTGAAGTATTCGAGGAATACATGCATTGACTTGGAATTATTCTGACACGGACGCCAACTTACAGGAAACATGGTCGTACTGGGGGATCAGGGGTTTCTTCGCATTGACTTGAACGAAAACGCTTTGATATAGACACAAGCCAACTGTAGGAACGTGGTTGCATATTAAAAACCCAAGGGGATCCCATGTATGGAAAAGTTGCATGGACGAGAGAACCGAGAAGTTCAAAGCAGATACTGGCATCTCCCTGTGAGAAACGTCCTCGGCATATGTTAGATCTCATAGGGGTGACCTTTTCGCATCGGTATTAAAGCATCCTGGAGACGTATTTCACTCCCTACGAAGAGCAGTTGCGTAGGAAGAATTCACCGACTCCATTTCATTAACATGGAAGCCCCGTGATATATCAGAACCAGTTGAAAATGCAAACGGTTGTCAAGAAATAGATATTCTTTCGAATTGACATGAAAGCATTTTAACAGGCATAAAAACTCCCTATAAAAAGAACACGGCAGAAACAACAAAACCCATTACCCTCAACATAAAACCCGCATTCCGTCATGCCTTGAATTGTGGCATATACCCAGGCTGAGACAATATTTCGGCTAATATCTCGACCCTCTCTGTACCTGCAGGTGGTTCACGGACATCCCATGTCTCAGGTGAACCACTGCCGAAGCCATCTCCATCTCAGAGCCACCACATATTCAACCACACACGATTACCCTCAAGCCCAGGTTCAAAAATCATGCCTGATCCTTCTCAATCTTTCCCTCGACATCCTTGAGCAACTGCACAAGCTCAGCCTCCTCACCCTCAACCTCAAGACCTCTCTTGACCCAATCCCTCGCCTCCTCCAACCTTCCCATCTCGCTCAGACACCTTCCCCTCCTCCACCAAGCCTTGGCGTTTCCAACCCACCTCGCCTCGACGCTCGCGTGAGCGTCCACGGCGCCCTCGGCCCAGTTCTGCAGCGCCATGTGCGCCTGTGCCCTGTTCGCCAGCAGCGAGCTGACCTCCTCTCGCACAAGGGCCGCGGGCTCCCACATGGGCCTTGTCATGGCCATCTGCAGACCCAGCGTGTAGAACTTGATAGCGTCGGCGTATTTGCCCTTGCGGTACTCTGCGTTGCCCGAGTCGCGGAGCTTTGTCACGTTGGCCGTGCGCTTGGGGTTGACGGGGATCGGAGGTGGAGGAGCTCCAGATGGTGTCTCGAGGTTGAGCAACGAGCGGTGAAGGGCGTTGAGAGTCTCGAGTTCGGCGGCGAGGGCGCGGGATGGGTTGTGTGACGAGATGGACTTGGATTGAGGGTCCATCTGAAGAGGGAGAAGATCAAAGTGTGTAAGGTCCGACATGTTGACGGATGTGCTTGGTTGTTGTGTTGCACAGATGCTGTTCCTTATACTGACGAATCGCGGGTATCTCTTGAGTCTGTTGGTAAAAAAGAGCGACTGTGTTGCGAGGGCGCAAGGTGGAAAAATCGTGGTGTTGAGGTTTGTCTGTCACTCTCCGTGGGCGCTGCAAGTAATAAGTTGATGTTTAGGACACCTCACTTAAAGTTCTTATCTTATCTTAGCGGCACATGACACCCCTCAGGGCCACCTTGCCTTACCCTAGAGATTCACATAAACTACCTCGTCTGACTGATGGCAGGATAGTTTCTAGCTCTGGCATGTCAATTGCCTGTATTTATTCATATTTATGTCATATTTATGTCATCAGGGGAAACCCCTGTTGATTGATGGTTTATAGATGTTGGTGCTGCGGTTTAAACACACAAAGTTGTGCGCTCTGTTCCATCATGAATCGTTACTACAATGAACATGCCACCTCTATGCTTTAATGAACTCAGACCTCGTCCAATAACAGACGTCCCTACACGAGATACCCATTGTCAACAAGCTCAGCTCCATCCTACGGACCTTGATAGATCCCATCATGCCATCAATCACACAAATTACCATGACATGACGTCTTCACCTCGTCTAACTCGGATCACACAATTCACAGCCATCACAATGCATTTCGTCGTATATACCACTTGATCAAACAAGAACCTTTCCTTTTCTACTCCTAGTGCAAAATGCGAGACCCTGTCCCGATGTAACAAGCACCTCCCTTCACCATCCCCTTGAACCCGTCCGCCGAACTACTGGCGTCCTTGGGTGATAGATGAAGAAGAGACATGACAGATTCCAAATGAAAAAAACCCATATGACGCCCCGTAACGAAAATCCCCGTCATTGGATCCTCATAAATGAACAAGAGTGCAAAAATCTCCGCACATAGTCTCTCTCATCCTCATGCATTCATCATGTTGATTGTGGGTTTCTGTGCTTTATTTTTCTTCTCTTGGGGAATGGGGTTCCAGACGACGGGACTTTCATTTAGAACATTTTTGGGGGAATCGACATCCTCTCTCCTCAAGCTGCCCTTGCCATCACTCAGCAAATCAAGTAAATCCCTTTGTTGAACCGCCGCGCCAATCTAACGAAACGCACGAGAAATCATGGTGCCAAGTTTTACCTAGACCGGCAAGAACCTAAAGTCGAGGGATATGGCTGGCTTAGTAGCCAAAGGCAGCGAGGGCCTTGGTGGTCTCGTCCTTGACGGCGGCGGTCTTCTTGGCGTCCGAGAGTTGTCGGGCAGCAATCTTCTTGCGCTCGTAGTAGGCCGCGGCCTTGGCCTTTCTTCGGTCCTCCAATCTGTGAGAATGTCAGCTTCGGTCCTTGGGTCTGTAGACAAAGTACAACATACCGGCCAACAATGTCCTGGTACTTCCAGCCAACCTCGTGGCTCAGACGGCCAACGGTGCAGTACTTGCGGCCGGGCTGGAGTCGGAGAACACGGAGAGCCTGGGGGACGACCATCTTCTTCTTCTTGTCGTAGGGAGGGGGAACACCCTCAAAGACCTTGAGGCGCTCGAGAGCGGCGGCACCACGGGCAGTCTTGTGGGGGATCATGCCACGGACGGCCTTGTAGAAGATTCGGGAAGGAGCACGGAAGTGGAAAGGACCTGGTATTGGGGTCAATGACTGCATCTCGACACTGGGAAGCGGTTCTGCTCACCTCCGCGGGTGGGGTTGAATCGGGTGATCTTTCGGAGGTGGGCGTGGTACTTGACTGTCGGCATTATCAGTATATGTCTTGGCTCGTCGTGGTGGTTGTGCCCGGTGGTGGTGTTCGGCCACTGGTCGGAGTTGTGCGTCGTGGGGTAGACATACGCTTCGCGCGGAAGAACTCGCCAGAGATGTTGAGAGCCTCGCAACGGACGATGACAATCTTCTGGCCGCTAAGGAGCTGCTTGGCGACAATGGAGGCGAGTCGGCCAAGGAGATGGCCCTTGCCATCGATGACGACCTGGAAGACGCACACAAAGGTCAGCGAAATGCACCTTGAATATTTCCATGTGAATGCAGCGGGCGTCGAGTTCAAAGGCAGAAGCCGGCGCTGGAGTCTTGGAGATCCCGCAGCATCCTCAATCCATTCCCAGCGCCTGCATCCTGCCTCTGCCCTCGACCCGTGGTCGCATTCACCATGGTTGTGTGCGGTAGACTTTGAAGGTTACTCACAACCTGCTCGAACGTCGACATCGTAACCGTCTTTTCTGGGGGAATTAAAGAAAAGGAAAAGAAGGGCAGCTCAGACGACGGCTAAGACAAACAAATCCTCGAACCTGGCCGGCGAGAATCTGTATTTCCTGTGCTGCTGGGGTTAGTCGGTCCCTCGAATGTTGGGTGGAAGTGGTCGCGATATGATTGACGTGCGAAAAATCCAAGGACCGCTTGAGGGCTCGTTGTGCCTTTGGATCAAAATACGCTAGCCCCATACGGAAAGGGCGTGATTCGGCAGAAGCGGTGCTGGATGTGCTTAGGGTTTAGAGACCTAGAGCCTTTGGTGCCGACAATTTACCGAGCGCGGGCACGCCCTTCCCAGCTTGAAATGGATCTTGGGCATCCGGGGAAAGTCGGTGATTTGGCACGTGACCTCGGTGGATTCCGAGGCGGATGGGTAAGGGTTATCTCTACGGTTATCTTCACGGATCAGGAAATCTGGAAATGAAGCGAAAGTGATCTAGATTCAAATGGTCTAGCCAAATCCCAAATGGTTGATTAAAGAAAAGAATACAATCTGTCCAGGCTTTCTATCTTTGTCATAATCGTCAAGGCCGTCGAATCTCCTTGGCTCTATTGTACAGCTTGTTCTAATGAGAATAGCAAATGGTAAACGAGCATCCGCATATCCATCCGGTTTAACGCCAAATGCACTCGAGACTAGACAATCTTCTCGACCTCTAACAAGGCCGTCAACACCTCCGAGTAAGAAAGTTCGGGTTATGAGTCCTTTGCAGCATCCAGTTGCTTTAATGTCTTCTGGACCTGCTGGACCAGCTCCTTTCTTCGGGCCCTGACCTCTGCAATTCCCTCGCTATCAATGCCGTCAAGCTTGAGCATGATGTGCTGCATGATGGACTCTGAGAACTTGCGATGGTCCTCCTCTCGCCTCTTGGAGTCGGAGGGGGGCGCCTCGATATAGTCGGTGCAAAGGGGCAGCCACTTGATCTGGAATTCGATAGCGAGATCGTCCAGAGCCTTCATGGGACCGCTGGTCGCTCCAGAGGACACAGGCGGCGCAGGAGGTGATCGAGGCTGATCAAACGTAGAGGTGCTGTCGCGAGGGCTGCTTGCCGACACAGAGTCACCATCGCTGGTGATGCCCTTCTTCTTGTCACGCTTCTTTCTGCGACGACGGGATTTCTTGTCTTCCCGGGGCGCATCGACAATCACCATCTCCTCCTCGGATGGGCTGCTGATATCATCAATCTCGGGAATGACCGCCATCAATTCACTGTTGTTTTTGACGCCATAATCTCGAACTGGCGCCATGGGGTCCTTGAGCTGCTTGCCCTTGTACAGGAGCTTGATCCGTGAGGTTCCCCGCACAGGCAGCTCCATCATGAGAGCGACCCGGTCCTTGACATCTATCACCCGCAGCTTTCCATCTCCGATTGCATACGCAGGAAAGTGTGCCGGATATGTCACGCCCCTGTTCTTGATCAAGAGGACGTCGTCTTCGGGAGCTGGCGGGGCAGCTGAGTGAGATCTGGGATAATATTGGGCGTCGGTTACATCATCCAGATCTTGTGAAGTGATGTAGCTAAAGTCATCGTCGGTGACAGCGGGCACACCGCCGGGGACGGAACCGTAGGGCGAAAGTTGTTCGCGGCTGATAGACCAGCCGTATCTCGACATTGTCAAGGGGACGGCGAGCAAGACGGCGAGGCTGCTGTAGACTAATGTTGGAGGGACACCGAGAGTGTCGGAAATGTAATCGCTCGAATCTTGAAAGGCAGACGAGAGATTAGCCAACGCCCCGTTGAGGTAGGACGTGACGTTTTGTAAGGCACCGGGAGATGCCACGATTTCTTGGGCGGAATCCACCTTGTTCAGTCGGTTCTAAGGTGACCCCGAAGAGGACACCCTAGAGGCAAATGGGGATACAAATGCAGTTAATTGACCAAGGTCATGGACAGGAAGCGAGGTCAAGGCAGGGCGGTCGGGACGAGAGGACGTCTGTTCAAGGCGGTTCTCTGTGATCGACCGTGGGCTGATGTGGAGCAGGTGGGCAGCGCGCGAAGACGACAAAGGGTGGCGGCAGCGGACGACGATCACGACCCTTGGGGCCAGGGTCTTCCCAGTGATGCGACCTGGGCGACCAGTGTTGAGGGAGAGTTCCCGCTGGCGGTGCGCAACGCAGTGAGTTGGCAGCGGGGAATCCAGACAAAGCAGGCAAGGCAAGGCAAGCAAGTAGGCGGGCAGGTCAGGTAGCGCAGGCGGACAAGGCGTCAGTCGGTTTGACAAGCGTCGGGGCTTTGGTTCTCCGGTGACACTGTGAGGGGCTTGGCCGTAATACGTCGAGGTCAGGCTGCAAGTATGTACCTCTGTACAGCGTAGATTCGTATGCGCGTGGTGAATGTGTGTGATGATGATGCAAGTCGCAAACCGGGCAGCTTGGGGATGCGGGCTGGGGGCTCAGCGATTGGTCGAGATGCAGGCGGGAGGGGACGGGAGATGCTGAATCTTGGGTCGCTTTGTATGTACGAACAGAAAGCAGATGCTGCAAGCAGTCCGGATCTACGATGAAAATCAAGGAGCCGTTGTTAGTTCGTGATGGTGAGAGGTCAAGATTGGTAGAGATAAAGGGTCGAGGCCAGATTTCTAAAAATTGAAACATTCAGCCCAGGGCCTGGTTAATCTCGGGCAGCCAGAGCCGCACGGGGGACCCGACGCCTCCTTCCAGGTTCATGGCCTGACAATTGGCAATAGAAACCTGGGGGAAGACGTCGGGCAGTTCTAGCGGGAGAGCCCCTGAGGGGTCAGCACGTTCAGGGGCCCAATATAGGTTTATTCAGAAGGCGCTAGATGGCCCGAGGCCGGGGCGTCAAGCCCTGGAGAAGAGACAGCGTTTGATTCCAACCAAATCTGAGAAGCTAACTCAGCACCGAGGCCCGGATTGGAAGCAATTGCATCATCGCTTTTCCGTCCGAAATCTCATGGAATCATCCCCCAAAGCCGATATTCCAAATCCATTGCACTTGAAGCCCATGACAAATCACCCCGATTTGCCTCTACCTGCCTATATACTCATCTTACCCTCTAACTAGGTTCATTATCGCGCAATCAATCACCGAGGCTCCCTCTGATAAATAAATACCTCGCCGCCCTCTTCTCCTCCGCCCCGCTCTCACAAGACAAGTAAACCCCATCCATGAACTTCTTCCGTTCATTCTTCCACCGCGCACCCAGTCCCGGCACAATGGCAGAGATCTCTCAAAAGGTTCAGCAAATCATTGACGACAACACTGTCGGTATGTTGAAATCCATCCCGTAATGGGCGCTGTGGGGCGCATGTATTCGTGGATGGTAGCTAACACCCTTGTTCGCAGTCGTCTTCTCAAAGTCTTACTGCCCTTACTGCAGACAGACCAAGAAGACCCTGGACGATCTTAATACCGTCTATGAGCTCCTCGAGCTTGACCAGATTCGTATGTTTTTCTCTTGATCAAGTGAACGAGTTCTGACAGTTGCAGCCGACGGCTCTGATATCCAGGATGCTCTCGAGGTGATCTCTGGCCAGCGCACCGTCCCCAATGTCTACATCAAGCAGAAGCACATTGGCGGCAACTCGGATGTCCAGAGCTTGAAGTCTGCCGGCAAGCTTCAGGGCCTGCTTAAGGAGGCGGGTGCGTTGAAGGCGTAAGGACCAGCTGCTCCTGTTAGATATGAGCAAGGAGAGCTGATGACCTTTAGAGCCAAGCTATAGATGCTTGTAGACTATAGATACGATGGAGATAGCACTTCCACATAGTGTTGTGTGCACCTGCAAAAGCAGATGAGTTGAATTCATGAAACCTTCGACCTGACTCGTCGAGTTGTGTCTTCCTAGTGATACATGTCTTTTGCTATCCATAACGTACACCTCTTCGTGATGACTGCTCTATATAACTTGCGTGGCAACAGTGCCGACAGGTCTCTCAACAAATTCCATGACGCCATTGATAATGTTCCGCCTAGCCTCCTCTGACGCAACCTTCTTTCCAGCGAGGTAGTTGAGCCAGAGCAGCCTCGACAGTCGCTCATCACTCAGGCTTCCCATAACGCTCTTCTTTGGCGTCTTAAAGTCACCACTGTTGTAAGTGAGCGTCAATGTCCCTGAAGCGTCTCGGACGAGGAGCAGTTCCTTCTTCTTTTGAACCAGACCTCTCTGGAACATCTGCTTGAATTTCTTCATGGCAGTTCCAAAAGCCTCGTCGTTGTACTCGGAATCTCGACCCGTGCGAGCTTGGATGGCCCTCACAAGACCGTCACGCATGTGAGGAAAGTCTGTGTCCCGAACGGGGGTAATGCGGAATGCCGTGCGGCATCCAGCATCCTTCAGGATTGCATTCCATGTCTCCTCGCCTTCAGTCGCATCCTCTAGCGCCTTACGCAGTGTCTCCTTCTCCGACGGAATCAGAGTGGTGGCTAGAGGGTTGATCTTCTTGACGAGGTAGTGCTGCAGCTTCTCAATGTCTTGGGTAGCGACGTAGAAGCCAACCACATACACCTCAATGCCAATAAAGGTTACTGTCCTCGTTCCCAGACCAACCAATGTGAACTCGGTGCCTTTCTTGTCGGTAACCGCAGCCGCAATTGGGCCGGGGGCGCTCTGAGGCGGGGCAACCTCTTCGATGTCTATCGTTCGGGGATACAGCTTGATGGTGGTGTTGCCAGTAGGAACAACCTCTTGACCATCCTCGTCATGAAGCACCACCTTGCGCTTTTCGCCCGCTTCAGTCTTGAAGGGTTCTGTTGGTATCGGCGCATCGCACTTGACAGCCCGCTTCTCTTTCTCGCTCTGGACATCGATGGCTTGTTTGAGCTTCCATGCTGTGTAAATGAAGGAAACGATGCCAGCGATGGCACCAGCGGCTAGGAAAGCAGTGCGATTCTGCTCGTAATCTCTTCGCTTCGCATTGAGGTGATTCACGTCCAAATCATCGACCAGGCGGTTGGATTGACGCTGAGAGAACATGGTCCGACGGGATGCCCGGGCGATGGCGCATTGCGTCCGAGCTTGCGCTCGAAGCGCGGGACGAAGAGTCGAGGGACGAAGCATGACGACGCTCGGGGACGATAAAGGAGGGTATCTATTCAATGTTTGGCAAAAGATCAAATCAAAAACAAACCATCGAATGGAAAAAGAAGGGTACGGAGGTTGTTAGTGATGATCTCAAAGTGCAACCAAGATCCGACAAGCTACGGGCGATGGCGGGAAAACCTCTGATCCGAGTCGATGCCCCACATCATGTCGTTATCTAATCACCGACGCAACTACGTCAGAGTCACCATCACGAGCATCTTTCTTACCCTGGAGTTGGGCGTCGAAAAGTTGAAGAGGCAGCCTGTTGAGATCCGGATGGGAGAGAGATGTTATATCACATGAATTGACAGGATGATTATTTGGAACTTGAGCAGCTAGTTCCGCATTGAAAGTAGTGCAGAGGCTGGCGGGGTCACTCGTTCACACAACGTGTTGATGACACTACAACGTGACATTCTCCGCATTAAAGAGTCATCAGCAAAGACATGAACTCTTTAATGGGCAATGTCAGGTCAAGAGCAGGAGGGGATCCTAGACACTTAACAAAAGGGCCCATGTCATACCTCGATTCGGGCGCTTTTGCATGATCCTCAGGTATTACCGTCATGGACTCCCTCTCTATAGTACATGCGCCGTATTGTGGCTGGAGAAACAGGGTTGAATCCAGACGCTCCTGGCCGTTTTCCTTAAGCCTTCCATGCGAGCCATAACTCCTTTTCATGTTCCATGGTGTATTAATGGCTGACGCCACTTCATTGTTAAGACCTCTTGATGAAGCGCCCCCAATAAGCCCGTTTCTGGCCTCGACGAATTACACCTCTACATACCTATCAGATATTACTATATCCCTCTCCATCTCCCCCGCAGTCAACGTGATCATCTCAGTCGCGACCTGAACACGCGATCCAGCGAGACATTCTACATTCCTCACATTCATCCTCACGGTCCTCATCAAGCTTGTCACTCTACAGAGCCACATCCAAGTCAAAGACCCGCAAGCGCCATCCCCCTGATCTAGAGAGAAGACTCCCGCCTCAACCCCACTACGGTCATCCCCGCGACTAGCAGAGAAGGCCTGAGCCCGGGCTGGGATCATCTCCATAGGACCCGACGGGACCATCTGGGGACCGTCTCGTCAACGCGCGCCGAGTGCAGAGTCTTCAGAGGCTTGCAGCGCTTACAGTGGGCTCGGCGCGAATTTACAGGGCGCATCTGCCAAATCAAGGACCCAGATCCCTCCCATCGCGACTGAAACCAAGGAAATAAACACAGACGCCTCCCCTGTCCTTGCGGGTACTTGCAGAGTCCAGCTTCCACCTGCGCCAGCACAAGTACTTTGCTGGCCACCGTAGGTACCCTACCCAAGCCCAACCCAGCCAGCAAGCACCTAGGTAGCGAAAAAGCTCCGCCCCGTTTTTGGCTCGCCTTGCCAACTGGAACCAACGAACTCCAACTACCGCCGCCTGTTCCACCATCATCATCATCAGTTTCATCGTCGCCGCGAAACGCATATATTCGAAGCGAGCGAGCGTGTTGACATCGGACCGCGTCCCCGAGAAATCTGCATCCATCAAACTCACGTCGAATACGCTTTCGCTACGATAACGAGTCTCATCGGCCTCGAACAGGCCTCCCGAATCTCGCAGCCGCCCGTTGCCGCTGCTTAAGAATCACCCTTGTGATCCCTGATTTTCAGGCTCCTTGTTGCCCAAAACCGCCCTCCAACGACCGCTTCGCCTGTCATACACCTAAACAGCGCGCCCGTATCGCTGTTTGATGCGGTCCGCTGCCCTGCCCGCCAACATGGCTGCTTCCGCCGCTGCTCGACCGAGCCCTGCGCCCGCCGACGACCAAGATGACTCCCGATCGTCGTCGTCGTCGACTTCCCCCGCGCCCGCCGATAACGAAGAGTCCGACTTCTTTCTCGGTGCCAACGATTCCCAGTCGAGCATCGGAGTGCCAAACTTTCAAGATATGCAGGTCGAAGATGATTGCCAACCGCCCGTGAACCGGTTGCCAAACGAAATCCTCATTAGCATCTTTGCCAAGTTGAGCGCCACTTCAGACCTCTACCACAGCATGCTTGTGTGCAAGCGGTGGGCCAGGAACACAGTCGACCTACTTTGGCACCGTCCTGCTTGCACGAATTGGAGGAACCACAGCAGCATTTGCCAGACCTTGCAGCTCGAGCACCCTTTTTTCAGCTATCGTGACTTCATCAAGCGGCTTAACCTCGCTGCCCTCGCCGATAAGGTCAACGATGGCAGCGTGTTGCCTCTCTCAGTGTGCACCCGCGTCGAGCGACTGACCCTCACCAACTGCCGCGGGCTCACCGACTCTGGTTTGATCGCCCTCGTTGAGAACAGCAACTCGCTCTTGGCTCTCGATATTTCCAACGACAAGAACATTACGGAACAGTCCATCACCGCCATCGCCGAGCACTGCAAGCGCCTGCAAGGACTCAACATTTCCGGTTGCGAAAACATCTCGAACGAGAGCATGATTGCTCTAGCCAACAACTGCCGGTACATCAAGAGAGTGCGTATGCAACAGTCTGTTGATTGATGCATGACTAATTCCGTGACAGTTGAAACTCAACGAGTGCGCCCAGCTTCAGGATGATGCTATCCACGCTTTCGCCAATAACTGTCCCAACATCCTCGAGATCGATCTCCATCAATGCAGTCGCATCGGCAACGGCCCAGTGACGTCTTTGATGGTCAAGGGGAACTGCCTGCGCGAGCTTCGATTGGCGAATTGCGATTTGATCGACGACGATGCCTTCCTATCTCTTCCCGCTGGGCGACACTTTGAGCACCTCCGTATTCTCGACCTGACTTCTTGTATGCGCTTGACGGACGCTGCGGTTCAGAAGATTATCGATGTGGCACCGCGCCTGCGCAATCTCGTGCTCGCCAAATGCCGGAACATCACTGATGCTGCTGTGCATGCCATTTCTAAGCTCGGCAAGAACCTGCACTACGTGCATCTTGGTCACTGCGGGAATATCACTGATGAGGGAGTCAAGAAGCTTGTCCAGAATTGCAACCGCATCCGATACATCGATCTCGGCTGCTGCGTCAACTTGACGGATGAGTCAGTTAAGCGTCTTGCTCTTCTCCCCAAACTGAAGCGCATCGGTCTGGTCAAGTGCAGTTCCATCACAGATGAGTCCGTCTTGGCGCTTGCTGAGGCTGCTTACCGGCCTCGAGTGCGACGAGATGCCACTGGTGTTCTGGTTGGCGGCGAATACTACGCTTCAAGTCTCGAGCGTGTGCATCTTAGCTACTGTATCAACCTCTCTCTCAAGGTTCGTATTGATGAATTCTATTGTTTCTTGGATAGCTGCTAACTGTGTACAGAGCATTATGAAGCTGCTCAACTCATGTCCAAGACTCACTCACCTCAGTTTAACTGGAGTAGCTGCCTTCCAGCGCGACGATTTCCAGCCATACTGTAGACAAGCGCCTCCAGGTCAGTTGACTCGGTTGCTAGTTGATGTCCCTGCTGACCATACCACAGAGTTTACACAGCACCAAAGAGACGTCTTTTGCGTCTTCTCGGGCACCATGGTGTCCAAGTTCAGAGATTTCCTAAATACCTCACCACAATTCGAGGAATTTTGGGAGACCAACAGTTGGCCGCGTTCAGCTCGCTGGGACGCTCTTCGGCCACCCCGTAACTCGGTGGCCGCTCAACAATCGGCTGCCGTGGGTGAAGGAGCCGATGACGAGATGGCCGACGATGACAATGACTTTGAAGGAATGGACGGTAGCGAGATGGCAGTGGATGCCCAGGTCCCGATTCCCGTCAACGGAAACGTCGCCAACGGAACAGTGAATCCCAGCCAACTCATGAACAACACATTCACACAAGCCATTCCAGTGCCACCACCGCCACCCGGCTTATTACTAGGTCAGCTCCCTACACTCTTTGCGCCACTGGCCCGCCTCTTGCCCTCGCCGCGTCTAGCGCGAACGGCTCCAGGATTGCTTGGGTCTGTGGCATATCGGAACACCATTAACAACCTGACAGCAGGCGGAGTACAACAGCAGCGTCTCCCTCAGGTCACCACCCATGCCAGTGCCGCAACCCTGGGCCACGGTGGTCCTACCAACGGAGAGCCTTCAACAGGCGCGAGCACGGCGACTATCCACCGACCACAGGAGAATGGCGAGCAACAGCAGCAGCAGCAGCAGCAACCGCAGCAACCCGACGTGATAAACTGAAACGATAGAAAATTTGCTTTACGGCTCAGGTTAGGTTAGCGATGACACCACCATAATTTGTTTTTGGGCTTTCTCTCTGCCCACGGTACGGACCTCCTTGGGCCAGCTCCCCCGCGTTCGACCCGGCTAATGGACGACCAAGGCGTTGGAAGAAGAGCAGAGGAGCTCTCCGGAATGGTTAGACGACGACAGACACAGAAAGCGCGCGCGCCGGGGAGTTTTTTGTTGTGTGAATGGCACGCCGCGGGTTTTTTGCGGCCATGACTTTTGACGGCAAGGAAACCACACGTAACTAGGTATACCATGGGGGAGGGGGCAAATGGGCATGGATGAGGTGGACGGACACACGGGGCACGTACGTACATGATCAGTCACGACGGGTCTTTTGCTTGACTTTTTTATACAGAGGTAGTCATCCTCTAAGAGGAGAAGAGGATCAAGGTAGAGCGGTCATTGTGTTAATGTCTGCTTAGGGGGGAACACATAGTCTGATTACATGATGCTTTGCGTTGTGTTGTGACGCGAGTTTTGGAGTTTGAGAATAGACTTGCTTTTGATGCAAATGATTTACTCTGGGTTGTTGGAGACGTTGAAGTTGTAATAATGTGTTATCAAGTTGACTATTGGAGACGTCGAGTTGAGTTATAAAGTGTTATTAAGTTGACTATCTTGTGTTGACCAACGTCTCACTAGATATATGGGTATATATGCCTTCAACAACTCGACGATAACGACATACAAGTACTACTTCTTATATATCAAAGGTATTATCCATCCTTCAGAGTTTCACATGTGAAACTCTAAGCATTCCCCTGAATCTTTTCCTGGCTAGTCTGAGCACTGGCAACCGAATGAGGGTGCGTGCTATCAGCCATATGTCGGGTCAACTCAACATAGTCGTAGGCAAACTCGCCGAGCTGACCGTCATCGAGACCAAGCTCCTCCTCCTCGGCAGAGACGCGCAGCGACAGACCGGGGATGAGGTTCATGAGGAAGAGGAGGATGCAAGAGAGGACAAAGGACCAGCCAAAGGCGGCGCAGGTGCCGGCAATCTGGTAGCCGAGCTGGACCCAGTGGCCGTCGACCCAGCCGATGGGGTCGTACTCGCCGCCGTCGAGGCCGGCCATGGCTTTGCTGGAGAAGAGTGAGCGAGGAGGTACTTTAAGAGTCAGGGAGGAGTGAAGACGTACGTTCCAAAGATACCGGTGAGGATGTTACCAACCATGCCACCGATGCCGTGGACGGCAAAGATATCAAGACCATCGTCAATGTTGAGGACAAACTTGAGCTTGGTGGCAAAGTTGCAAAAGACACCACCGCAGACACCGATGATGACGGCAGCCCAAGGCCTGACGAAACCAGCGGCAGGGGTAATAGCAACAAGACCAGAGATGGCACCGGAGCAGAAACCAATGGTGCTCCACTTCTTCTCAAGACGGTAATCGAGAAGAGTCCAGGCAATGGCACCGCAAGAGGCAGCGAGGTTGGTCACGTAGCAGGCCATGACGGCGCGGATGTTCATGCCGAGAGCAGAACCGCCGTTGAAGCCGAACCAACCAACCCAGAGGAAGACGGTACCGAGAACAACGTGGGTGACGTTGTGAGGACGGTAGGGAAGACCGTTGTTGCGAGAGTAACCGGTACGCTTGCCGAGCATCAGGGAGTAGGCGAGAGCGCAGGTTCCAGAGGCGACGTGGACGGGACCGCCACCGGCAAAGTCGTAGCTGGGGAGGTTGAACAGCCAGCCGTTACCGTTCCAGGTCCAGTAGGCGATGGGGTCGTAGACGATGGTGGACCAGAGGAGCATGAAGACCATGGCAGGGAGGACACGACCACGATCAGCAACGGCACCAATAGCAAGGGCAGGACTATCAAGTTAGCATTTCCCCACGTCTTTCTTGGGGAGAGATAACTCACGTAATGGCAGCAAACATGCCCTGGTAAAGGCACAGCAGAATATCAGGAAGGAAAGAAGATCCATTAGGCTGAGCCAGAGTCTTCATGAGACCAAACTGAGTAAGATCTCCCAGGAAGGCGTTTCCAGTTCGAGAAAAGGTCAGGGAGTAACCCCAGAAGAACCACTGGAAGCTGATGACGGCGACCGAAGCCATGGCCAGAAGAATCAGCGTCAGGGCAGACTTGCGACGGGCGAGACCGCTGTAGAAGAAGCCGACGCCGGGAATCATGAGGAGAACCAGGACAGCGGAGACGACGATGAATGTCATGTGTCCGGTCTGAGGCATAGAGTTAGCTGAGATGGTCATAATTCGAATATTCAGTATTGTCCACTCACGTCGTAAAAAACATTCAGGTCATGGAGGCCAGTAGAGTAGCCATCGTCGGCCTTGCCCTCTGTTCCATTATAGGGGAGCGAAGACATGATGGCGACAGTATCAAACGCAAGACTGTCAAAGGCTTGTTGTTTGTTCCCAGAACCCACAATGTTCAGATGGGAAAATGACTTGAAGGGATGAGGCGAGACAAGAAGCCCTGGGGGTCGACAAAGGCTAAATACCTTGCCCCCCAACGTCTCCGACGGGTTCAAAAATAACACCAGGGGTTGAATCCGATCCTCCGTGACAGAAAGGCTAACAAGTTGCGCCGGTGACAAGGGGGTGTATGTCGGGATATGGTGTGGGGGAAATCTTTGATAAGACGCCCGTAGCTTCGAGTAGCAATATGAGAACACCCCCAAAGAGGGTAAAGGACCATCCGAAAGGAGTCCGAACTGACCAGACGGCGGCTGCAGCCAAGAGAGCCACTCGTCAGTTGGCATTCCATCTTCAAGGTATGGGATCACTTCTGCGAGCCGTCATCTTCGGAGCAATAAGATACGGTATATGGATATCTCGGGATCCAAGAATAGCCAAGAGAACCTTGGCTTCCGATAGATGCCATGATTATGGAAATCCTCGATAGTCTCCAAAGGTCTGACAAACCGAGTTTCGTCGACGAAATGAAGCCACCCGAACACATCTTTCTAAGCTCTTTCTCGACGTTCCTTTGTGCTTATCTGCATGCATGCAATGCGCGATCCCATATGTGTGAGTGTGGGAGGGCCGGATCCAAGCCACCTTCGACTTAAAACGGCGCCCTACTGATAAGCATCGAAGCTCCAACAGGCCCCCTGACATCTGCTACCTCGGCTTGGCGGTTGGATCGAATGAGCATCCTTTCTTGGCCTTTTGGTTTATCGGAGTGAGAGGAAGTTGATGATGAAGGCGGAAATGTGACCCCAGATTCTACAGTTTCGGAAATGATCCGCAAGTTGAACTTTGAGAGATGTCGGGGGGCCGCACTGCCACAAGATGACCATTGCGCTTTATTTAGATCTCGCCTCTGCCTCTGGTGTCTGCTGGATCTCAACTACCGACCAGATACAGAGTGCTGAACGACTTATCTTGCCATTCGAATCTGTCAAGAGTTCAAGGTGCCTGTCATTGCTCCTTACGGCCTGAAGGAGAATATGTCAGCAACACCAAGAGTCACAGCCAAGACTCACTCGCAGCCCATCTTCCGCTTCCCCAGACGCCTTGCAGAGCCGATCCAACGCCGTCCGAGCTTCTTATCTCCAGACTGCCTACTGGGAGTCTTTAGATTGAGGTCGAATGGGGCACGCCTGATTGGGCTGCTGTCTTATCTCTTGGCGAGAGTGGTGGAGCCCCTAGTAGTGGCTGGGGTCCAAAGCAAGGGCCTGATGTACCAGGGTCTTTCGTCCTTGTCCCAAAGAGGTTGTAAGTGACAGCCTTCTGCGATTGGGGGCTTGGTAAGTTGGAATGTCGGTTGATGAGATTGTTTGCTGCTGGAGACCTTGGTCATGCAGAAAGCCGAGAGTAAGGAAAGCGTCGGCAAACAGATCAAGATATCGCTACTGTCATGCCGGCCAGTTAGTTCTATGCTCGTCTCCTTGAACCGACTGAAGCTGGTGATGGCCCGTAGAGATGATGCCTTGTGCTACAAAAAGCTCAACATGACAATTTCAGCCACTGAAACGTCTCAGACGTTACAGAAGCTCGATCCAAGCTCAAGTTGACCTGTTGATTCCCCACACTTTCCATCAACCTGTCGATGGTCCTCTTGCGCCCGCACAGCCTTGCGAGAGACGGTTGCGGGCGTCAGTATGCGAGCTTCCCGCTCTCTGCGACCCTTCAAGGAGGTAGGATCTGACGGGCACCGAAATATTTAAGACTGACCTCTCCCGTCTCGCTGGACTGTTCTCGAGTTCGACTCTAATCCGACTTCATCGACGCCGCCGACCCTCGAGTGACGAGTTCGAATATGCTTCTCGACATCGATGACTGTGGCAAGCAGCCAGCTCGACTATCAACCTACTCCAACTGACCGATACCGAAGACCACGCTCGATGCTCCAACCTGATGAATCATCTCCTGCTTGGCAGTCGACCAAAGGGCATTTATTGACCGGGGCTGAGGGTGTGATCATTCCAACAATCTGTATCTCATTGGCCATCAGAAGTGCAACACTTTGTTGGTGGGCATGTGTGAACACCTTCGTCTCAGCCGTGAATGTGATAACAAAACTTGGCGGGCCCGACAGCTGAATCCAAGGATACCGTATGAGGACCAGCCCGCTGCATTCGAACCTTGTGCCGAAGAGGTCATCCACTTGGCAAAAGATAAAGGAAACTGGACGACCTCGAAATTACGCTTGTTTGCTCCCGTGGCGCGATTAGCGTAGAGATAAGGAACAACCGTCACGATGTTCCACCCTAACGCATGAGTCGTATGCCTCGCATCAGTTGGTCGGCGAGCGTCTCATGTCGGAGTATAGTTTTATGTCCGAAGTACATGCGGCTTTCAAATCACAGGTTTGCTTCGGGAGTGTTCGAAATTGTCGTTAATTGGGTATCTTGAAACTAACAACGCTTTCCCGTAGTTGCCCTTTCCCGTCTATAGTCGTAGGCTGCGTATGAGTAGCTGTATTGCTCAAAATTGGCTGTAGTATGATGCGCCTGGCCAAGTTCCTAGTCGTTATTCGTCGTGGAGTGAGGAGTCGTTGACATGTGCATGGTCGGAACGTTGACCCGACGGGTTGCAAGTTCTCATCTGCTTTGCTTCAGAGTTCCTCTCAATGCCCGAATCTCTGCCAACAACTGGGTTCAATCGCAGGCGTCATGACTTGAGCTCGGCTCTCCATTCATCTTCCAGCTCAACAAGTCTTTCTGCAACTTTCCAGGGCGCTTCCTCCTCTAGAATTCTCCTCTGTTCTCCCGATATCCGATCAAGGACATATCGACTGACGGTTTCGGGGTCTCTCTCCTTTGGTCGTCCAATGCCAAGAGCAATTCGTACAAAAGGTGAATCGGGGTATTTACCTTGCGACAAAGACCCCTTGACACTCTTGATTCCGTTGTGACCTTTGTGACTTCGGTCCCACGCTGTAAGTCGAACTATGCCGAGGTCCTTCTCGAGTTCATCATGCACAATAACCAGACTCAGTGATGATGGGTCATGTTGCTTGACCATATCCTGCCATGCTCGAGCGACGAAACTTCCAGAGATGTTCATGAGAGTGGGCGATTGAATCAGTGTGTACTTTGGTCCCTGAGACACCAGACATGCCTGCTTTCCAAAGGTTACCTCCCGAAACGAAGGGTAACGTAAGACCTTGGCAAGACCATTAAGAGCGAAATGACCCGCGGAATGAAGACTTTCGTATTTGGGTAAGGGATTTCCCAGACTGACAACGAGAAACCGAGGACTGAACATCTTGACGCGTGAATTGATACCGAGGCATCAAGAGTCTTTTACAAGAAAGTTTCTAAGCCGCTGCAAACGCGGTATCACGTGCGCCACCTCGGAATAACACTGCCCCGATTAAAGTGCTCAGCCCCCGTCGCTGACGTCGATCAGTCGATTGGGCTGGATTGTGGCTGAGCCCCAGTTTTGTCGTCACTCAATGTCCAACTTCCATGGATGTTGGCTGACCTCCTGTAATTACAACTTTCAACACTGGCGATATACCCTCGAGCGCGTCCGCAATTCCTTGCCGATTTTTACACTTAATCGAACCGAGCGAAGTCATCCTTAAAATCACAAAACTGTCAACATGTCGTGGGCGGGTAGGCAAGCCATCACCCCGCAATGCGGAGGGGTCTAACACCGAAGCAGGGTTCAAGAAGAATGTGAATCGCGCGACGACGCAGGTGATGATGAAGACGGGTACGTGGGATTGAGCGCGAGGTTGTGCAAGAGGCTGACGAGGAGCTCTAGGTCATGTGGAGAAGACCAACGATCGCGATTATGAGGTTGAAGAGAGGTTAGCAACACTTGACAAGCCGGAAGCCGGTGCCTAACGGAACTAGACGATTCAAGACTATGGAGGCGGCTGCGCTGCGGCTTCAGAAGGAATCAAAGGGGTACCTTGACTCGCTAAGAGGTAGGCTTGCTCTGATGCGATCTATCCGGAGAGACTAACAAAACAGCCATGACTGCCTCACAAATGCGAATCGCCGAAACGATAGATGCGTTCTACGGCGACTCGGGAGCAAAGGACGGCGTGAGCAGGAGTTACAAGCAGGCAGTCGAAGACCTGGACGCCGAGACCATCAAAGCCCTCGACGGACCCTACCGGACAACCGTCCTCGACCCCATCTCCCGGTTCTGCGCCTACTTCCCCGACGTCAACGAGGCGATTAAGAAGCGCTCCCACAAGCTCCTGGACTACGATGCTCTCCGCGCAAAGGTCAAGAGGCTTGCCGAGAAGCCCGACAAGGACGCAACCAAGCTGCCCCGGACCGAGAAGGAGATGGAGATGGCCAAGGCTGCTTACGAGCAGTTGAACGAGCAGCTCAGCTCGGAGCTGCCACAGCTGATTGACCTCCGAGTGCCGTACCTCGACCCCAGCTTCGAGGCGCTCGTCAAGATTCAGCTGCGCTTCTGCGCAGAGGCATACTCCCGCATGGCGCAGGTACAGCAATACCTGGATGCCGATACAAGAGACCAGTACGCCGAGGGCCAGCTGGATGCCAGGGTAGAGCAGGTGTTGCAGGAGATTCGGGAGCTTAGCATCAGCGGCACGGTTTAGGCTTGGACAAAGCTTCGTGTGTTAATAGTGCACTTGGGAACGGCGTACGGAGATGCTTCTTGCTTGTAGACATTATCTAGCTTCATGAGGGATTCATGGGCAAATGAATAGACACCCTGACTTTTGGGCATGACAGTTCTGGTAAAGTGAGGATGATATACATGTCGTTTTGTAGGTCATCGCATTCATGGCTACTCTCTGTTGAGATAGCCCACCAGCATATCATTATCATGGCTGTCCATCATTGAGGCATCCAACGATGCACATCAGGCACAGCGATCCGTCGTCATTCGCTCTTTTTCGTCATAGCTTGGGTTGCATCTTGGCCGACACCTATTGACCAACAGCAGGACCACCACTCGCCGATCCAAACAAATCGCTGATGCTCAGCCTCCTTCCCATCGCCTGCATAGCTGGGCCAGCCTCGGGCCCTTGTGTCTCGATAGGTCCAGCAGACCGCGCAATCTTCCAGGCTTCCTGGATCATGGCAGCATTCATCTCTCTCGTCTCGTCCTTGTCGTTGTGAATCCACACTCCTAGGACCTTGTCGCCTTCCTCCCAGTCGCCCTCGACCTTCATAATGACGAGCTCGCCAGAGACTTCAGCGTGTGATACCCTCGAAAGATCCACTATAACATTGTCCAGCCCTCTTCTGCTCAACACAAAGACGCAAGCTCTGGGTCGTTGGCCAGGGTCTTCAGGTAGTGGCGCCTGGGCACAGACAAACATGGTACCCTCAACACCCGACTTCTCCCACCCCCCGGATTCGCTGTTAAAGGTGTAGATGACGGCGTTTGCCGCTATGCTGAGGATGGTGTGGATGGAGGGGAGGTAGCGCTGAAGGACGGAAAGGTTGAGCTCGGTATTTGTGCGCGGGGGAGGAGGTGCGTAGTCGGCGTGCACAGCTGCATAGGCGGCCGCATCGGATTCGTAGTCTGAGATGGCAGGTATTCGGTTCGATGGCTGACGGTTGTGCCGCGCCTTACGCGGTGTTGGTCTGCTCATGATGGATACTCTTTGTGTTTGTGTTGCGAATGGTTTGAATGAGGGCGCCTGGAACGGCAGAGGGGGAGTAGGTAGCTGGTATTTAGCTGCGTAAGTGGCCCAACAGTGAGTTTGTTCACGAATGTATGGCGTAGAAGAGAGTCGTCTCCTGGTGTTTTTGCTGGAATGAGATGTCGATCAAGGTCGAGGTTGACAAGGCACATGATGCGCCTGGCTTAGGTAGGCGGGCTCTTTGCTCTTTGGGCGTCTTATCGATAAGACAGCGACTCCCCGCGGGGCTTTCCCTTCCACTCACCTACATCATCGAGCCCAACTTCAAGATCTCACGTTGCACGTTGGCTGTGGCGGATTATAATTGCTTTACATCCCTTCTTCTGGCTTATCCAACATTCTTTTGGCACAGATTAGAGTCCAAATCTCGCACTGTTTCTCGCAGCAACCGCCTTGCAGTTGAGCTCCTGTGGGAGGGACGTCATGATCTAGAAGCCCACCACTCGAATTCCCCACGATAGGTCACGACGGCGTCGCATCACCAGTTCTCACTCTTCCAGCACTGCCACGATGGCTTCCATGACCGACGATCCCGCAACACAATCTGTCGAATCCGAACCGGTGGATCTGTCCTCGACAACACCACACTCGCTTGCGAAAGCTGTCCATGCCAGACGATCCGAATACGTGCGCCCGCACCGGCTAAAGGTCAAGATCGGGACGTGGAACGTGGCAGCATGTCCAGGCACGGATAAGGACCTTGCGACTTGGTTCACATACGGTGAAGGTCTTGATCAGAACTTTGCAGGGCTCAATCTTGCGCAAAATGACGCCGTCAAGGTCGACAATAAGCAACAAGGCAGCTCGGATCCGATGCACCTGACCGCCGGGGAGGACATCGGTCTCTATGTGCTGGGGCTGCAGGAAATCGTAGACCTCAATACGACCAAGGAATACATGAATCGGGCGGTGTATACGGATACCAGCGTCATGGATAAGTGGAAGGCTGCGCTGGAAGCTGCCTTGCCTCCCGGATACGAGCTTGTCACAGCTGAGCAGATGACGGGCCTGTTGCTTCTGGTGTATGCATCTCCTGAAATTGCGCCTACCATCAGCAATGTCAGTACAAAGCAGGTCGGCACGGGACTTTTAGGATACTTTGGCAACAAGGGCGCTGTCACAACTCGACTTCTCCTTGGCGAGACAACCCGCATGGTCTTTATAAACAGCCATCTAGCTAGTGGCGCTGGCTCTTCATATCTGGACCGGCGGTGTTGGGATGTTGGCCAGGTTCTATCTCGGACTCAGTTTGATCCAATCGTTCACGCAGGCGTCGAGGAGGAGGAGGGAGAAAAGATTGGGGACGAGGACCTTGCTTTCTGGTTTGGAGACCTAAACTTTCGACTCGATGGCTTGCCTGGAGACGACATTAGACGCCTGCTCACGTTGCATGCTCGAGGTGAATATGGCGCGCCTGAGGACTCGAAGCCAGTTCTCCCTGAAGAGGGCGTGATCGTCATGAGAGGTTCTGATAGTGACGATGATACCACCACGACTTCGTCATTGCACTCGAGAAATGAGAGCTTCGATACGGCTAGTGACCTTCCAGACCCTGACGACTTCCCTGAGGACCCGAGCCAGGATCCTACCTCGCTACAGTCGACCATCGATTCATTACTACCGCACGACCAGCTGCGTAGGATGATCAAGCAGCGCAAGGTGTTTCACGATGGCTGGAGAGAAGGCGCAATTACATTCCTTCCGACATACAAGTACGATGTGGGAACAGTTGGGCTCTTTGACTCGAGCGAGAAGCAACGTGCGCCAAGCTGGTGCGATCGCATCCTGTTCCGGACTCGAAAAGACAAGCTAGACTTTGAGACCAAGGTCAAGGAGGAAGAGGAGGCAAAGAAGAAGGACGAAGAGATGAGATCTAGAGGCTTAGAAGAGGATGAAGACGTGCTCTTTAGCTATGATCCTGATGCTGATGGAGAGGATACAAGCACAGCTACCGACGCAATCGAGTATGATGAGTACGATGAGAACGAAGAACCAGAGGCTGAGGATCTGGTGACTAAGGAGGGCTTCCACGATCGTATTGACCTGGAGATTTATGCCTCGCATCAACGCATCACGTCGTCCGACCACAAGCCTATCACGTCTATCTTTACGCTCGACTACGATGCTGTTGTGCCGGACCTCAAGGCCAAGATTCACGCCGAGGTTGCGCGGGAGCTGGATAGAGCAGAAAACGAAGGTCGACCAGGTATCACGGTTGTGGTGGAGGGCAACGAAGGCACGGAAGGAAATATTGTCGACTTTGGAGACCTGGGTCCTCTGGAGAGGAAGACACACTCCTTGACGGTGGCCAATACTGGAGGTGTTGCAGCGACCTTTTCATTCGTGGCAAAACCAACGACAGAGGATGGAGATGATGATGCGATACCCGAGTGGTTAAAGACCACCTTTGTACGCGCCGATGAAGAATCACCAGAACCGTTGGGTGCCACAGTGACGCTTGACCCTGGAGAGACAGTTTCGGTGTTGTTGGAGGTTCAGATCTCGGCAATATCCCACATCCGCGCTCTGAACGAGGCCCGCGCCAAGATTGAAGACGTCTTGGTACTTCGCATAGAGGATGGCCGGGATCACTTTATTCCTGTGCGCGGCAACTGGCAACCTTCATGTCTAGGACGCTCCATCGCAGAGCTGATAAGGATCCCGGACGGGGGTATCAGAAAGTTTGTCAAGGAAAAGGGCATCAAAGGGGCAATCTCTTACGACTCGGTTGTTCACTGCTCGGCGCCAAAGGAGCTGTTTAAGCTCACGGAGGCGGTGCAAACCTTGGTGGAGCGCAGTCTCGCTGAAGCAATGATGCTTGAGGAGGCAGTATTGCCGCGAGATGCTGGGTGGCCACTGGAGTCTACGACATGGAGAGTAGGGGAGGCAGAGCTGTTGGAAGCACAAATTGCACTCGTGTCTGCGCTCGACATGGATACTTTGCTGCTGGACACACTTCCCCTTGAATGGCCGGCATCCTTCAAGCTGGAAGTTGTCTGCTCGGTCCTGCTACTATTCCTCGAATCCCTGACCGACGGCCTCGTCCCTACACACCTATGGGCCAAGATTTCTACGGCGCTGCCTAACATTTCTTCACTACCTCCAAATGTCTGGCCTGACACAAAGACGCAAATACTCGACATTCTCTCCTCGGCGCCAAACCACAACATCGCATTCGTCTTCCTAACTGCCACGTTGTCCAGAGCCGCCACAGAACTCACACCCGCAACCACAGACCCAAAAGCCACCGGTCTCACACGCAGACTAAGTTTCCGTCTGACTAATACAGAGGACGAGGACACCAAGAAGAGAAAGATGAGGGAACGCAGGTACGCCGAGATGGTGGGGTCGATGGTCTGTCGGGTTGACGAGAAGGAAAAGGGGGCCAAGGATCGAGCGCGGACGGTTGTGGAAATGTTTCTAAGACGGGATGATGAAGGTAGCTAGAAGCGCAGGGATCGCAAGATCAGGGCGATGCGAGCGACTGTATGAGTTTCAAGGTACATGTCTCTTTTTGGGATGGGAGTAATCTGGTCCGAAGGGTGTGTGTATGTATGTACGTAGAGTTGTTTGTATCGAGGCATCAATAAGGGGTCAGGGGATGAGGGACGAACAAAGCATTCGATAAACCATGTTTGTGTCCCATTCACAATGAATTGTCCCAAGTCAATAAGGACGAGAAGTGTCAATCATTGAGATCAAGGTACGTACGTAAACAACCCGAGCAATCGCCCGTTAGAGTTCCTGCTCACATTCTCGCCTCGATGACAAGAAGGTACCCGGGTCATGTGTGCAGGGGGAAGTAGCGAACGATAGCATCAACGACAACATCACCCCAACAATCACAAAAATGTTGGATTTTAAGACTTGACCAAGAGCAGGACTGTCTTTTTTCATCCTCCCTCTCCCTCAGACAACATCTTTTCCACGACCTAGCCCATCGTCCATCGCCAGTTCCGTCATCCTCTCCCTCAGGGCTCAGGGCTTATGCACTTCTTCAAAACCCTCGCGATAACCTCATCTCAACACCGAAAACTTTCCCTTCCCAGTGCAAGAGACCGCGGGAGAATAAACCTTCTTTGCCGATAACGATATTGCCTGCTGTGATTCACTCTCCACCTGCATCCACCCGTTGGGGGTAGACTCGAGTGTCAGGTGCAAACAGGACAGCAGTGCCATCGGTCGATACGTCTCGTTTACCTGTTTTCCTTCATTCAACTTTTTTCTCTTCATTCAGTCGGTCTCTATTCTCTTGGTTCACAGATCCTTTTGTTGCAATTAGACCACCTGTGGCTTCGCGGCCTCTTTTCGTTTCGATCCTCGCCTTCTTGAGGCTTCTTCTGACATCTCTTGATCATTTCCTTCTTGTCAATTGCGCTCCTTTTCCTTCGAACAAAATCTTCCGACCGGGCGCTTACGACAGAGTTGACCTTGTCGTGCTTCCCTTTTTGCTTCACTTCCAGCTTCGCCCCTTCGCATCGCCGTCACCAACCCTATTGCTGCCTCTGCCTGGCAACTCTTCAACACCCAGCGAATCCTTCCAACCACACCAACCTAGAGTTCTCAATTCTTTCATTTGGAGGCTTTAGCCTTCCTAGGAGGTTACAGACCTTCCTCAATACGACCTCATTTGTCTCGAGTTCGGGAGAGAACATACTCGACTTGACCAACATGACGCAACGTTGGGGGTTTAGCGACAGATGGATGGTGGATGCCTCGATGCATCATCGCGCGGCTATGGAGAATACATGCATGATAAATTTTCGCGACATGTGCAGAATTTTGGACCGCGCCTATGAATACGTGCTACCGGCAGAAAAGGAAGAGTTCAATGTCTGGCAGAAGGTCTATCGCTCCCCTCACCAGAAGCCAGATCGCAAGACCAGCACCGCCCAAGGATACCCTGACGCCAAACCTGAGCAGCTTACGGAGCAAGAAGAAAACCTCCGACACTCTATTGAATTGATGGAGGAAGATGCAGTGCTGGAGGAGCTGGAACATGCAATCCGGGATGACATGGTTCCACGGACTTTTTCACTCCATGACATCGACACAAGCCAGCATACCATGAATGCATCTGACACCGACAGCGCAACTCTCGAAGGCGTGTTTAAACTAGAAGAAGATGACGGAGAAGAAGACACCACCACTGACAACGCTCTTGTATTGGAAGACGCGGACGCATCTCTTAGGAATGGGTCTCAACTGGATGAGGATGGCTTCATCTTGGATGCTACGTCTCGATCGGGCAATGATTACTTGCTCTCAGATGCCACACCTCAAACGAACGACTGTGCCTCGACACAGACGGAGGGGACTTTAGGTCTTTCCTCCCAGTCAGAAGATGACTGCCCGGACCTGGATAATTCGTCCACTACAGAAGAAGACTCGACCCTGGACAATGCGTCTCAACCTAAAGATGAGGACCCGACCTTGAATGGTGCACCTCACCAGGGTCCAAGCATCCCAGAGACAATCCGGGAGAGAATGCCTGGTCTCCTTAAGGCGAAGCTCGACCAGAACACAGTTTTTGAACACGTACTGACCATGATGAACCAACCAAGTCTCAAGCCCACTGTTCGTCACACAGTGCCAGTGCCACAGGATTTCCAGGAGACCTACGACAACGCCATCATCCGGATTGAAGAGCTGAAGAGTCTCTGGTATTGTGTGAAAGAGACAGAGCAATACCTTCAAAGGCTGGAGAGAACTCAAGCCAATGCCTGTAAAGACTTGCGCGTAAAAGCTGAGGTGTACAAGAGCCATTTGGAGGACCTCCTCGGGCGCATGAAGAGCAAAGGTCAAGCGAGTCGCCTGGACGAATGCATTGGCATCGACGAACCTTGGCCAGAGGCAGAATGGGGAATGCCCCCTGCCAAGAAGCCACGCAGAATGCTCTGTCATCCTACGACTCAACGTCCGCCTCGCGCCGTTAAGTGGTGAATAGAAACCGTTGGATATTGGAGTACAATGGGACATCTGGTCACTCGTTTGGATCGGGTATGGGGTATATTGCTGGGACAGGCACCGGAATTCGAAGGGAGTGATTGGGTCTGTTTCGTCCTGGAGATAGATTCTTGAAACTACAGATAGTCAATGGATTTTCCAACAACCTCTTCGTGCCCATGCTCAGCCTGTCTTCTCTGGTCTCCCCGTTTTAACTCTCGTATAATCGTATCCAATGATCGTATCCCTCATTTTCCAGGTCATGTTTTCCCTCCAAGTTAATCAAAAACAAATACACACTTTCGCACCCTATAACAAAATCATGTTGTTTGATATCTCTTGAAAGGAATGAATCGTCACGAAGACATTGTCTTCCGCAACCGGTCGGTTAAATCAATGCAAACGCAATTTGGAAATGTCTCAGGTTGAGATAGCTGGGGAGAGGCATGTTTCTCTCTCCACACACGCCCCCCTCCTTGAGGTTTTACCCGGCGGCTGACTTGGGGATTGGTTCTCGCTGGTACGTGGGGTGAGGAAACCAGTCTGGCTCAAAGATCTGGGCTACCCAGTAGAAGGGGTGGTCCCAGTCGAACTTGTTCTGCTTCCCTGTGTACTGGGGGCCGTTGGGGTTCTGGGGTCGCTCGATCTTTATAACTAGAGATGGGTTAGTCAACCATGTTTTTTTTTTTTTTGTTTTTTAATAGAATGAGAGTTTTTGTCGTACTCCTGCCATTCTCCTTCTTGAAAATCTCCCAGACTCTGAGCTGTCTGTGAACTTCGGGGTCTCGACGTGTCTGCTGAATGAGGATGTACTGTTCATCAGTGAGATCGCTCAGAAAGGTTCCCTCTTTTGCCTTTGGGTCGAGCGACTCGGGCCACTTTTCCTTGTTCCTATAGTGCCAGTGCACAAGAATATTATTGCAACTCTCGTGAAGACTCTCGACGAAGAAGGGGATAGAATATCGAAGCTACACCTAGTAATTGGCATTTTCAAACTTTTTTTTTTTCTTCAACAAGGGATTAAGTACTTACCGTGGAGGCAAAGTTTTCTCTCGCGTGACGATATCGATCTAGAGAAACCCAGCTAGCCTCACGCAAGAGGATAAAGACGATTATGTAGAGCGTTAACCACCAACGGCTCTTGTTCTGGAGTAGAAGCCAGTCGACGTCTCGGAGGAGCTTGTTCTTGTACCGTTCGAGGACCCAGACGTAGTTGAGCGTGTCGAACTGTGCCACGATCATCCGGGGAACAGAGACTTTGCCGAGAAGCGGGTAGGATCTGTCTTCGGTTTCAGGGAGCATGCCTAGTTTCTCTTCGCCTTCGATGTAGAAGGAGCCCGTGGTGTGACCTAGAGATGAAAGGTTGGTTTTTTTTAGCGGGAGAGAAAGGGGAAGGGAGTTCTTACGTATTGCACACCAGAGGGTGAAGAGGTTAATCATGATACCTATCTCTCTGATATCATCTTCCGACTTGTTTGCTTTTTCCTGCAAGATCTGTCAGTTTGGGATACAAATAGAAAGCTTCTGGAAAAACAAGTACAGTGAGATACATGTAGCGCTTCAACGCCATGAGCTCCGTCCTGTGGATGCACCCCTCCCCCTTCTTCCCCTTGCTCATCTCATCCTTGAGGGTGTCAATGAAAGCAGGGACGGCGTTTTCAACCGTGTACTTCTCAACCGCTTCGGCAGCCGTCATGATGTTATAAAGACAGTAACTCGCAAGCTCCTTCTTCTTGAAAGTCTCCTTTCCAGAGAGAGTGTCGGTCCAGTACCTAGCAGTAACATCGCCGGGTCTAGGCTTGAAGCGTACGACCTGCATGAGGAGGGGTTTACGGCAGAGACCCTGCGAGACGTGGATCACCGTGGGGATGTTGTCGACACGGTCTGATACGTCTCGCATCTGGATACCCTTCCATCGTCGGGTTAGGTTCAGGCCTCCGCAACGGTAGAGGACTAGGTCGGCGATCTTGAGTCTTTGGCATGCCATGAAGCGGTGGATCTTTGGGGATTCTTGGTTGACGACTTTGCAGCTGATGCATTCTCCATTGGGTTTATCCCGGTCCGTGTTGCACTGAATGAACCCAAGTTAGGAGAGGAAAAGGGGGTGGTTCAGGGAGTGTGTTTTGTTTACCTTGATTTTCTGCAGTCTGCAGCGAACGCAGGCACCCATGTGCCTCGTGTTCTTGACATCTTCTCGTTCTTGGGGCCTCAGAGTTCGCCTCCCTTTGTTTGTATCTTCATTGGGAGCGGGGGTGTCGCGGCTGTCCATGGGCGGGCCATACTTTCGTCTGATGAGGTCGACCTTGTCGTCATCGTCGTCGTAGGCGAACTCGGCTCGGTGGATCTCCTCTGCGAGTTCGTCTTGCGTGTCGTACCCTTGGTCTGGGGAGCAGCGTTGGTCCTCGTCTGAGGAGCTGGAGGACGAGTCGGAGGATGAAGTGTCAGTGTCCGAGTCTGAATCATCTAGACGAGAGGCTTGGAGAGTTCTGGCGACAGAGTCGACTGTTCTATCGTTGCGAGATTGAAGAGCTCGATAGGTGGTAGCTCGTCTCAAAACCACGCGGTTATCGAAGCCAGGTTGGTCGAGGTCTTCATCCTCGTTGCTTGATTCTTCTTCTGCATCCTCTGCATCTTCAAGTTCAATGTCAGCATCTTCACCTTGACTCAGGTGACTTCTGTCGTCTTGATAATCTTCAAGCTCATCAGAGCCACCTTCAGCATCGTCTTCAGACTTGGAGGACTCGCTTTCAAAAGATTCCTCTGAAGAGGTATCAAAGCTCGGAGCTCCCCTGTTCTCAGTTTGAAAGTTGGAAACAAGCCCTAGCCTAACAGAGTTTGTCCCTGTTCTGCAGGGAACTACCAGGGCACTCGAGTCCTCAGGAGAAGAGCAATCATCCGGAGAAGCCCGTGGTTCCTCTGGGGAACCGCGGCGTCCCTCTACAGGCTGCTGACCCCCTGGCACTCCCCCTGCGGTGTACCCCCCGACACCACGCTCTCGTGCAACACGAGAGACGAATGGTGGCAAAGTGTCCTGACTCAAGCCCTGAGCCAGAGGGATCTCTCGATGAGGAGTGTCAGTGCCGGAGTGGATGCCAGCAGGGGCGGCGTCTGGGCGTCCATGACGTGCGTGCTGGTGTAAGCTTAAGTGCGGCGGGTAATAATTCGCGCTCTGATCACTCGTCCCCACGCCTTGAAGGTTGCCGAGCCCGAGATGGTTGACAGGTATACCCCTGGTATTATCGTGGGCTCGCCCCGGAGTCTCCAGCCAGCGGCTCTCGTCACCCCGTCCGGGAACATACGGTTCCTGCTGCTGCGGAATTATAGAATACGGCCGAGACTCTTGTTGCTGCTGAAAAGGGAACGAGTCGGGTGCTTGTCCGTCGGGGCGGTGACGCTTCTGGCGGCCCTGGAGGGCTGGGTCGGCAGTGGTATGCTCCCGCTTGAGACCTGTCTTCTTGTGCCTGTTAGAAGAAGATTACAGCAAGCAGAAGCAGAAGCAGAAGAGTAAAGTTCCAAGAGATCGGTCCACCCAACCCGGTCCCATCTCGACGTTACACACTGGGCAGACTGAGGCCACTGCGCCCGCCCACCACCCCAGCAGCCCATCCACATCCCAATCAGTAGCTATGTACATGTGTAGTCTTATTCGCAGGGACATGACCATTGTAGATGGGTGGATGGATGTTGCTAGTTACACCGCAGCGACACACGCCCAGAAGCGACGGTGGCCGGGGGCGTCTTTTTTTTTTTTTGTGCGTTGCTCTTACTTACGCGGATCCCAGCCGGAGGAGTAGTTGGCTCCATACCGGCTCGTACAGTTGGCTGTGGCACCGGGCGAGTTTCCCCTAGCTCCCGTGGAGTAGGACGAGGAGGGAGTGTAATCAGCGTTTTAGCTTTCTTTTCCGTTCCCATGCGTGTTGTTGCCGCTCTCTCTCTTTCTCTCGCTTGGTAGTAGAACAACGAACGCGAACAAAGACACGCGGGTGAAGGGGTAGGACGAAGCGAAGGGCCACGCACACACACACACGCACAAAATTGACCGGTGAGGAAAACACAACAGGAAGATGGAGCCCTCAGGCAAGCCCCCTCGCAAAGAGGTAAAACCCTCCCCCGAGCCGCTCTCTCTCCCTCGTCCACTTGTTTCCCCCTCGAGGGAGTGTCTGTAGGGGGACGCTGTGGCGTTCCTCATCCTCCCAATCCCAGGCTCAGTTGCGGGACACCCTGGCCTCAGCCTGCATGGGAGTGTGGAAAGAGGACACGAAGGCAGCCTCGTTTGCCTGAGTTAAATCTTTAGCAGTAAAACTCATCCCACCTTTGGAGGGGGGGGAACCTCAAACTCCGGGGGTATATCTCTGCTAGGTACATGGCTATTGTTTGTTTGCTTTGACAGGATGTGATGCCTGACGGATGGGGAAGATGGTGAGGGTGTGTGTGTGTGGACACAGCAAAAAGAAAGTGTCTAGGATTTGCAATGAGCATTTGAATGAGCAGGGATTGTGAATGAAGAGGCCACCCTTGTCACCAACTGTCCAATCACACACGACACCTGTGGCTTCTTGGACCCATCGACGAGATATCCTGTCCTTCACCGGCCAAACCTCTGTGGTGGACGGTACAAGAGTACGGACCATGTCTCCGGAGTTGGTATCGAGGTCAATGCTGTGGCAGAGACGGGGGACACAAGACCAAGATGGAGATGCTGTGAGAAGTCTAGAAAATGAGAAAAAAAAGAAGACAAAGGTCCAGTCGGATTTCAGCCTTTATATATTTTTGCTGGGATTTTTCTCTCTTCCTTGTTGGTCTTGAGGCCTGCTCTGCATCTCCATCCCATGATGGACTGGCCTGGTTTCTACTCTGGTGGTGTGGACTGGCCCTCCAAGTCAACACGATCCAATTAGAGACACAGGAGTGTAGCTCAGTACAAGAGACAGAGAGAGAAGAGAGAAGCCGTCAAAGTGGAGTTTCCCGTTGCGGAGGTCCGGGGACCGAGAGAGGAGAGACAACGAGAAGCATGGCAGAATGAAACTCTGATCAAGCAAGCGCCATTCTTGGCTTGGAAGAGGCGGAGACGGTACGGGATGTGTTCCAGATACTATCACTGGCGAAGTGGCTTGCTTACTGGTTGAGTTTCTGTGTACTATACGCGAGGTTCGACGAGAGGTGTTGAAGGGAGATGGTGATCCACGATGAACTCGTCGACCGAGAAACGGAATGCAGACATTGCAATAGCATAATAAATGTTTCTACAGCAGTCTCTTACTCTTAATTTATTCTTTTTCGCATTGTAATTACTCCATCTTCGATTCGAAGCTTTTGACCTGGTCCCTGACTTGGTCAGATCACGGCAAGCCCCTGAGCCTTGACGTGAGCCGACCAGATCCGGGATGACAATGTCGTGCATCCGGATCTACGACTAACCAATCTAGCCTTTACAATAGCCATACTCTGGCGTCTGACGGTGACAGTGCCCGGCTCTCGAGCTAACGGGATCGACCTCGTGGGAAATGACATCCCGAAGACACGCTTCGATGGCGTCCACGACGGTTCCTCGAGAGACGACGAAAAAAAAAGGTTATAACCTTTTCAAAACCACACTCGGACGTTCTTACGACTCTTATCTCTCTTTTGACGTTTTTGCGAACTCGATATCTTGCGTGTATCCTCCTCGAGACCATACCGATCCGTGGTGTATCCCCTCATCAGGGGGTACTCAACACCCCCTTTACGAAGCTCCCACCGTGTCTACAAAAACCCGACGAAAAAAAAACACTCTCTCTCGTCACAAACCGTTCCCACCCCACGACTCGGCATACCCTTTTTACGCTGGTACATTGTTGGGATGCATCACCAACCCTTCGAGCCGTGGGATGTGCATTGTGACAACAAGACTAGATGACGGGGAGGGCATCCGGGACGGCCAGAGAGAGGGCCAACAAAGTGCAAACAATACATGTTGAATACACTCCTCTCCTTGGGCGTCTGGTAAGTGTACAATACAGATTCCTCCTCGCGAAGCGCGGGTTCAATGTGATTGTCCTGTCGCCTTGTGTAATGATGGGCGGTTAGACGTAGAGGAGGGAAGGGGCAAGAGTTTGAGGATTTAAACAGCTCTTGATCTGCTCTTTTTTCGAGAGAGAGAAGTGAAGGCATACGCATCGTAAATCAACTCCAAAGCACAACTTCTAAACATCTTTGTTTCCACAAAACTTCTTCGTCAAAGAAAAAAAAAACCCCACCACCATGACATCTCTCAGGGGCATGACTCAGGACTCGGCAGATGCCGTTCAGAGTGTCCAGGAGAAGATCCTCGCTGGTCTGAACTCTGATCTTGAGGGAATCTCTGTCAAGGCTTCTTCTGACGCCTTGGCTGGTCCTCTTGTTTGGTCAGGGGTTGAGTTTCAGGGGGACTCGACCTACACTCTTCGTCTGAGTGAGGACGAAGTCGCAGAGGTTGACGAAGCCCTCGCCAGCTTCAAGAGTTAGAACGAAAAAAATTGTCACTGACTTTGTTGTAAATTGCTGACTTGGATAGCTCTTGGGTTGGATGGGGATGAGGTCTCCCGGGACAACTTCCCCCTTCCCAACCTGTCTCGCCGCCTCCGCTCCAGCTCCGAGACCCTACACATGGGACGAGGCTTCGTCGTCCTCCGGGGCCTCGAAGCTTCTAGATACACCGTGGAAGACAACGTCACCATCTTCCTTGGTGTTGCCAGCTACATTGCCGAGAAACGTGGCCGCCAGGACCGCAAGGGCAACATGCTCTGTAAGTTCCTCCTTCTCCCCCCTTTTAGTGTCCCCGCCAATCTGTCGCCTAACCATGAATCAGCCCACGTTACGGACTCGAAGCAATGGACGGCCCCGGTTAGTGCCCGTCACGGCATCCACACCAACGGGGCGCTGGTGAGTTTAAGCCATGCGAATAAGTTAGACTGACTCTCACAGTATTCGTAAGCCGTTCCATACGGACATGGGATGCGATATCCTCTCTCTACAGGTCCGTCACAGCGCTGAGAAGGGCGGCTACACGTATCTGAGCTCCGCCTGGACCGTCTTCAATGACCTCCTGAACAGGGAGCCTGAAGTCGTCAAGACTCTTCTGACCCCCAACTGGCCTGTTCAACTGTAAGTCGCCATAACTAACACCAAAAGGTAACCACCTCTAACTGCTGTAATACAGCTCCGGCCGCAAGGCTTCCTACTACCTCGCTCCTGTCTTCTCCTTCCACGATGGCAAGCTCCTCGCCAGTCTCGATCCTGCCCGTCTCGGTCCTCACCCGAGCATGAGAAACAACACCAACATCCCGACCCTCACGGAAGACCAGCTCCACGCTCTGCAGGCCGTCTCCGAAGCGGCCTCGCAGAGTGAGGTGCGTCTGGAGCTCCAGACGGGTGACCTCCTGTTCTTCAACAACCTCGCCCTCGTCCACCGTAGAGACGCCTACACGGACGATGCTAGCTCCTCCCGGCACATGGTTCGGCTCTGGCTTCGCAGCCAGAAGCTAGGATGGGCCATCCCCGACGGCATGCTTCCCCCCTGGGAGGCAGCCTACGGAGAGAGCCGCAAGAAGAACAAGGCAACCCTCTACCCCATCGTCCCCGAGGTCGAGTACCCTGCCCAGAAGTACACCACCAGCTCTGCCGCCTTCATGATTGAAGACTCTGAGAGCTCTGACGAGGAGTGATGGGGCGCCTCCTGCACTATGCGTTGTCTTTACACCTACCTCTCTGAGGATCTACAGTCTTTTCCTATCACCTTGTTTTGTTATTGCAGGTTGTCTACTCAGACTCGTCCAGTCGTTTACTCAGGATACAGCCATTGTATAGGCTATCACGCGGAACTTCATGTCAGATATTCGTCACTCTTTTGCAGATGCAACACAACAAATACAAACAAGTTCTGCACATTCAAGTGGACCATCTTTGTGCAACTGTCTCGGGCTTTACACGTAATTGGTTTCGGCTGAAGCCAAATCGTAGTAAACACTGTGTACAGAGTAATACATACATAAAAAAAAAAGTGTCTTGATATCCCACCGCCAACGCCATAATTCCGCTCCAGCCAACGAGAGACAGCCAAAGCCTGCTAGAGACGAAATGAACCCCCGGTTCATCTGCACATAGATGGCGTGCAGAAAATCTCCTATGCCGAGACAAGACAAGACCCGGTATCCGTTACTCACAGGGCTGATGAAGCCGCAGCCCAACACACGTCTCATGCAAGATCAGAAACCGCGTCAGGCAAGTCCAGTTACATCGTTCCGTCCAAGCACTGTAACCTCGTCTTCTTGCAGGGGAAGAAAAAAAAAGTAAGGCTCTTGACTCTATTGGTCCTGTCTTGCCGCTGAGATGACTTGTTACCTTCACCCGCCGATCCACGAAAGAAACCCTCACACCCACCAGATTACACATGCAGTATTAGCCTTCTTCTCTCATCTCCCGCATCATGCACTTTTTCTTCTCTTGTCTTGTCCGAGATCTCTCTCCCACAGCTGTCAGTTCTCAAACTCAGCCGCCAGCAGGTGGGCTATCTAGTTTCAAGCCACGCAGCTTGACCCTTTCCGGGGTCGAGAAGCACTTGGTTCAGCTCCACCCTTGGAATATCCCGGTTTTTCCAAAAAGTCGGGCGGGCCAATGGGGAGACCGAGGGGGAGTCAAAGTGTATCGTACCCGGGTGCGCCTCAGGAGTAGCCATTTCAAGTTGAATAGGTGGGTTTTTGGCGCAGAGTTTACTGCTTTGAGTACCGGGCACATCAGAGTTGCGAGAGGCTGGCGGCCATGGCTTTGTGGAGCTGACTGTTGAGACTGCAAGCTTCCAGGCTACTGTGACTCTATGTATCGACATGTAAATGGGTTCAACAGGAGTATACCATGTACCGCGAGGGCATCGTAACCTCCGTTTGATAGAATCTGGCCCCTTGGCGCATTCCTCCCTTGCAGGGAATCAGTCGTAGACGCACATACACCGCCGCATGCTTGCGTCTCCATCCTGGATGCTCCATCTCTCAGCTTCAGGGGGGTTCCACCTTGACCGTCTCTCTGATCAGACACCGGACGCGGGGCCGGGGGCCCCGGGATGAGAGCACTTGCAGCTGAAGGAGGTTTTCCGGATGGCCACCCCCGGTTCCGGGATCCTCGTGATCGACCGAGAGATCTTGGCAGGTGGACTGTTGTTGCCGCCGAGGTGACCTCCATGGGATACATGGGACTACAAGAGGCTGCTGGCGTTGTAGATGAGAACCATATTTACGTGTTAGCTACGGAAAAGAGATAAACTCTCAGGGACACTTCGAAGAAGGCTAAAGCAGACGGCTTCCTTCTCTTGAGCTTGATATCTCTAGCCTTGCCTGTCGAAATACCAAGCCTTGTCAACTAATTTCGAAGAGAACCCGCCTCGAAGCCATCCACCACACCGTCCTAGCCCAAGCCCCACGCCAACTCCGTCTCCCGTCACGGCTGATACCTCTTTAGGTTGGCGGCATACGGTGAAGTACCCTCTGCGAGTGTTGTCATGTCATGCAAGGTCTGCTTCAAAAGGCCCCAACACATCACCACGAGGCCGAGTTGGATCGGAAGAGGGGTGCGACATGTTTTCACCAGCGCTTACTGGGGGTGTGTTGCTCATCTTGGCTGCTCAGCTCACCTCGAGACGAGACTACTGTATCACCAAGGGGGTGGGAGGCAGGGTGTGGACCTTTCATGACTGGATGTTTGTTACTATCATGGATGGGGGGTTGCGTCCCAAATTAGCCCACCGCTTCAGGTCGACGTGCCAACTCCTCTAACCCTATCTTCATTATTCAGCGTCCGGTCAGCCTTTTCCTCCCTCCCTCTCCTGCAAGATGAGCTCAAGCCAGCAGCCCCATCAGACCAAGGACCACCCCTATCCCGAGAGCCGCAGTCACCTGGACTCCTCCGGCCGTCTGGATAGATGTTGGCACATCCGTCTCGGAACCAGAAGACCACTCCGAGTCTGTCTCTGAGACTTCTGATCCGGTCTCCCACCCGGTCTCTGTTGTCTCAAAGACAGAGTCCTCTGTGCTGTTGGGGGTTAGAGACCCAGACAGAGACCCAGGTGTCCATGAGATAGACCCCTCAGAGGACGACACGTACTCTTCGTCTGTTGATGCAGATCCAACAGAAGGAATAGAGGCGATCTCTGACTCCCCAGGTGCAACCGTCGCAGAGCATGCAGCGCAGCACTTTCCAACCTGCACACAGTCCTTACCCGAACTAACCGCCTGGACTGTAGTTGTCTCCGTCCGCGTGCCTCCGACCACCCTCTCTCCTGTCGACGTCGAATACGTCTCCACAACGACCGTCTCGATAGTTGTAGATCGTGTGCGGACCAAGGTTGTAGTCATGGGAGTCTGAGACTGCCATGTCTCCGTGATGGTCTTGGTCATTGTCACCGTCAACTCTGTCGTGCAAGGCTCCGAACCCAAAGTTTCATCCGTCGCCTGGGAGAAATGAAAGGAACTTGCTCGACTCCAGATAGGAGTTCCAATAGGAGTTCCTAGAGTCCATGTTCTCTCCCCTGGGGGTATTCCCCAGATACTCGAACTCGATGGCGTAACCCATTCCCAAGAAATCATCTCCTCCTCTGAAGTTGTAGAGCACGAGGTCGAAGCTGTCGTCGAGGACAAAGTCACGAGCGAAGGAATAGGAGTGTCGTTGTATATCGTAACGCACGAGGTTGACACTGCCGACGGCGTAAACGGGGAGGCCTTGGACATGCCGCTCTTCCTATAGGCCGTCAGTATATATACTAGGTATACTAGTAATGCCAAGAAACCTACCAAGTCACAGTAGAGAGCGTAAGGACAGAACACTTTTGCGCACAAACAGTCGTCTTGGAAATCTCGGGAGGAAAAGGAGGAAAACCAGGCCAAGAAAAGTCTGCCTCGATAGAAGTAGTAAAAGAAGTATCAAACACCTCAGTGCCAGTGCACCAAAGACAGTCGACAGTCAAAGTAGTCTTTGTGGGCCGAGCAGGTTCGTCCAGGGCGGCAGTGGTTGAAACTCCCACCGCCAGGAGATGGATGAGGAGGCTGGTGAAGCCCATGATGCCGCCGGTAAAAAGAATGAATATGGTCCAAGGTGAGTCCTCCTCCTTCGTGTCTTTTGAAAGAGAGGTTCATATCTGTTTCTGAAAAAAAGCCAGAGGACGGTTTATGTAGAAGGAGTCATTTCCTTTGCACAACTTCGACATCTGCCATCTCGGGCTTCACGGGACAACCCTTCGCTTCCTTATCAGACTTCTAGCACAGCATGTTTGTTCCTCGGATGCTGTAGTCATTCCCTACTACCCCAGAGATCTCGTACAACGGGGTTTGATGCTTCACAGACGGCTCTGTCTGTAACCGTCGTGCAACAGCCGTCGATAGAGGTGGCAGCAGCTTCTCCACTCGGCACTTGCCAGCGCGGGGTTCTGACCGACGGCAGTGTCATGTTATTCGAGGTCGTGGTTGACAGGCATCGTTCGATTAATCAAAGTGTCACGTTGGATTTCGGTTCGAGTTGCCGGACGGCTAGATTCTCGGGTTGCGGCGTGGTTGGGGGATGTTGTATTCATTCGATCGATGGGACGGGAGAGGTTGTGGAGCGTCTGGGAAACTAAATTGAATGTTAGCTGTGTCTGGGGACTTGATTAGGTATAGAAAACTTACTGTTTAACTTGTAGGAACAAGCTATGAAAGAATAAGTAGTATGGTTAGCAGATTGTGTCAGCTCCAACAGCAACTGACTGACCCTCTTCGGACAAAAGACTTCCCAACTCCTATTATCCAACTCCTATTCTTCATTGGCCAATCTCTATCCCCTGACTACATCATCTCGCCTGATCTTAAGACCAAAGAACCCACATCAGTAAGGGATGCCCATACGTCCAGTTCCTTAGAATCACGTACCACGGAATCCCATTCTCTCTCGTCAGAGCTTCTTCAACAAGATTCGCCTCTCTCCACAATGAAATTCCACAAATCCCTCGTAATCAAATAGGAGGAGGCCGTTTTGGTCGTTCTGGGGCGGGTATCGTTCGAGATCTGAGATCTTTCCGCCCGAAACAGGCGTTGTGTCTCACTTTGCGTTACAACACTGAGTACGTATCCCTTTACACGGTAGTACGAGGGCCGTCAGGGTGTTTTGATGGGTCAGTGACAGCTGTCGGTGCGAACTGTTGGGATTGTGTCGATGCTTGACTTGGCAGGACTCGATATCAACCCAGTTTGATATTGGCCGTCATACTCTGGAATCCGAATTCAGATCCACAGACGTCGTCACCATGCCTGCCAAGAAGTCTAGAACTGTATCTTCATTCCAGCCGCCGGCAGTATCCTTGAAATGTCTTGCTCGGCATCATACAACTCCAGAACTGGTAACCCTTCCAGGACAAATGCCGAAATCACGCTAGAACCCAGCTTCGTCCGGCAATTCTGACAGTAGCTTTCGGCCGAAAGATGACATGTCTCAAGGAACGGAACGTGAAGGGGCTACCGAGTATCCACAGTTGTCAGTTCATAGGCTCGGGTGTGATATATCATGTGTCTCGGCGTGGAATAGCTATGCAGTCTTTCTCCGGGCGAACAGCCAAGTACGTTGTCAAAAAGCGAGAGCCATATCCAAGCTTGTAAACTTGTTGCTGTTAACTCTCTTCAGTGGTATGGTGTTTCACAACAGGCTTTATTTGTACGCTCTAGTTGTGAGTCCCTGGCATATAACCTTTAAGACCATCCCTGCACTCTCCCATATAAAGCTATAGAAAACCCCAAGTCTCCATTAAGGAGGAGAAAGGTCTCTCAAGTCTCACTAACGCAGTCGCCTGATGCATAGATATTGGAATGACCTCTTGCAAGCATGCTCACTAGACCTTGAATGTCTTCAAGCGAGCCGTGCCCCATGTCAAAAGTACCGTTGATTATTTGGCCTAATGCAAGTTTATCAGCCCGTATGTCTCACTTATAAACTCTAGATCAGATCACCCCACGTTATCGTCCGGAAGCAACAAGATCATGTGTGTGTCATCGTTCTGAGCTGTGGGGGTCCACGGTTAAGAGACCCTGTAGTGGAGTGCTCTGTATCAGCGGTGAACATGGGAGCATCAAAGCCCCCTGCATTCCTGATAGGCCCATAGTCAGTCTTGAGACAGAGGGGGGATTTCTGGCACTTCAAAGCTCATCCACCAAAGAGTTGCATACTGTATCCTCTTGCACCTAGCGCAAAGAGTTACCCAGATGAACGAAAGTGGGAAGCATAGGTTACAATTAGATCCCGACCTAATATTTAGTATCAATCAAGTAAGAAAGTACCAAACCAAGTATTTCATCCTCCGCCAGAAAACGTCCTCTCTCCCTTACATATCCGGTGGATCTGTCTAGGTCTGCCTCCGGCCGCCTTGAAACATGAAAGTCCTACAATAACGGCTCGAGTTCCGAATGGCCATTGAAATAGGTTTTCACATTTGGAGCTTTGTCCTCTCACCGGCATCACCGGGGTCGAATCGGCTCATCTTTGACTCTCTTCATGTATCCAATTCAGGTTACCTTAGGCCTTACACATTGTTGGGATTGTCACTTCAGATATTACCATGATACTCTTTGAATCAATGTATATAAATTTAGAATTGATTATTCCATTTCACCGAATCGTTCTGAGAGTGTCGACGGATGTAGTCGTCAACACCAGCCGGCAGATCGGGGCTATTTGTGGGGCTGCCCCGGATCGCACTCCCGGCTGCCGTGAGTGGTCGGGACTCAACCCAATATCTGAAAAAGGCAAGTATTGGTTAGAACGACATTATCGGGAGCGAGGTCCTCCCTATTCCTTCCTCTATCTTATGAGAATCATCTGGATTGTTCGGGTGATATAGTAGTCTTGTGTCTTGAAAGGGCCTACACACGTGTGTGGTTGACGGAGGGTTTGTATCTACATGATACCTTGAGGTTAAAGCAACGTTGTCAAGGTGAAGATGAACCAACTATCACCTAATACTTATAACTCAGAAAAATACCGACCCAGGGCACCGGGATAGATAATAGCCAAGAATGATGTGATAGAGCATGAGATTTCCTAGACTCTAGGGTAAATGAAGGCTAGCTCAATTCCACTTGGAAGGATCTCGACTTGGGCGGTGTCCAAAGTCCGCATAACGTAACAAAGCCATGATCTGATGATAAAACACGAATAATTTGGACCTTCGGTCGCGGGGATTTTCATGCCCGAGTCATTTCTCGGGTCCGCGAAGCCGAGAGAGAGAACCACAATTGAATGACTAGACCCGGGAAACCGGACAATGGAACACCGACCGAAGGATTTACGAAACATCCAACACTTGCAGAAAAACAACAAGATGCCGATGTTTTTGTCTAGGGTAGCTCCTATCAATTCGATCACGAACTACTGATCAAAACCCATCCATGTCCGGAGCCTCCCGAAAACCGACCGCGGGCACATCCTTGAACGACTTGTGGCCTGTGATCACAAACCCTGGCCTGACAAAACACCAAGCAACGTTGCAACTCCAGTGGATTCCCTCCCGGCACATGACAGCTTCTCTCTGCGATGGAGACTCTTTTTCGAAACCCGCATGGATTACCCATTCTCATGATCTGATTGATATCTCATTGGAATTCCTTACCGTAACTTGAAGGCAAACATCCAAGAGAACCTGACTTTGCGACACAAAAGCCGCAGAGTGCAATTCATCAGCCTCGCAAGCCACACAGCAACAGCAACCGCTGGCCTTTTCGGTCCGATCCAATTCACGCCAGGGTCGTTTTGGCTTAGTCTGGGGGAGAGAAGACAAGGGGGTGTGGTCTAGGTCTTGGTGTAAAGTGCGCTTCTCCGCGTTGGAAAATGAAAAACGACGGGGGTTGCGGCAGATTACGCGGAGGAGGCGCCCTCATGCATGGGACAAGAAACAAGAAAAATGCATCATCTCCCAACTTTCTTTCCTTCTCGTAAAAAAGAATCGCGAATATCCCATCATCGTTTAAGAAAAAACAACTTTATTAGTGCCGGAACTCCCGCGCGATTCATGTAAACCAGAGCTCCCCCTTTCTTCTCCACAGCCCAAAACCACACGAGCAGGTTCTTCTCGAAGCTCACGCTAGATCACGGCCTGTCCGGCAGCTACTGCACGATGAGGCCACTGGTCCTGCAGGCGGTGATGAGATTGGCCTGGGAAGGACGAGACACCCCTGTTGCTTTGAGAGAGGTATACAGTGCGTTGCCGACTTGGTGAACGGGAGCATTTTACTGGTCGGATGGGCGCACTGTGGTGGCTGATGCTTTTCTGTGGTACAAAGGATCGTGACTATGACGGAGCGGTTTGAGGAAGTGATAGTTGTGTAAGGCCAGAAGGCAACAGTAATGGGGTATTACGATTCTATCTATAACTTGTAGGTATCTCTAAACAAAGAAAGTCTATATCGTGGTCGTGAGAGCGGGGATCATCACCTGATATCAACGGCTGGCCTCTACTTCTCTATAGGATCTGGTATCTCTTGTCTCGACTCTTTCTGACAGAGTCTCCCAAACTCGCTTAGAATCAGGGGCACATCAAGTTGCTGAGTGTTCACAAGATACTCGCCCTCTTGTCGTCGAGCGAGCTTGATCGCCTTTCGTGCGCCAGAGTGTACAAGCGTACGGATACTCTGGTAAATGCCGTGACCTGGATATGCTACGACTCCAAGAGTTGCTGCCAAAAACCATTAGTCTCGCCAAACATGGATACGAGTTTAGAGATACTCACCTGAAGCTGTCTTGCTCGCCATACCAACCACACCTTTACCGACACCTTTGGCAGCGCCAAGCGCACCACCATCCCTACCCCCCTTGTAAGGCTGCACAAACAAATCGGCAAACCCCTCAGAGATACCCCGGACAAAGTTGACGCCCCCCACACGCGCACCAGATGCCCAGTCGTGGACCGGCTCGTTCTCGGGCACTTTTTCGCCGTAGAGCTTGGGTACGGCGCGGAACCCTTCCGTGACGGCGAGCGGCAGGTCGACGTAGAAGCCCCGGCCGTAGGACTTGAAGAACCCGCCTACTCCTGACGCTGACGCTGAGGCGACTGCGCCGGCTGTGCTCCATCCGCTGCTGCCGCCGTGTGATGTGTGTGGTCTGGAGAGGGTGCCTTGTTGTGACGGAGTCGGTGAGAGATGAGGGCTGGTGGGTTCAGAGGGGGCTTCGTTGACCTGAAGAGTCCTTTGGCGTTCTTGATATGCTTGTATAGGCTTCATGACAATGCCAGTTGTGGCCTTGGCCATATCTGTTGATGTACCGAGCATAGATGAGACGGTCCCGGTCAAGGGATCCCATCGTCGGTTGATGATCCTGATAGTTTTGGTCTCGTTTCTGCAACTGTCAGTCAAGTACCCCTGGTTCGCTCCATGAGGCAACGTACATAGCTAGCTTCTTGTGGTCAACCTTGAGATGCTGAAACAGCACACCAGCCGCTGCCTTGGACAACCTAATCTGCTTGCCCCCTCGCTTAAACAGCCACACAGCAGGCTGATTGCGCAGGATGTCGCACTGCAGGTTCTCCAAAGGCAGGTTGGCATGGAACGATCGCACAGCAGTGACAACACCATTCTCCCGTCTCATGCGGTGCGAGATCTCGGCAGCGGCTGAGGCAGCCTCTGGCGTGAGACAGAACTGGATGGCCTCGGCGAGGTTGTCCACGTTGAGCTGCTTCTGGGGAATCGGGAGAGGTCCTGCCCCTGATGCTGCGACCATCTCGCCCCAGAATGGTTGACTGCAGGACGTTAGCGAGGGGCTGTACCTGGGGTAGGTGATACTAACTCTCCAAAGAAGGGAACAATAGTCGTTGGTCGACCGTTGAGAAGACCACAAGCCGTTGTCCCGGCGCCACCGTGGTGAAAAACGGCAGACACTTGTGTAAACAGCCACTCATGCGGGCAATCTCCCAAGAAGAGGATATCCTTCTCTTCTGTGCCGCCGAGATTACTCCACCCTCGAGAAATGATGGCTCGCACACCTATTCGATGCACAGCCTCGACGAGGATCTTGGTCATACGCTCAGGATCATCAATGACAATACTGCCGAAGCCAATGTAGATGGGAGTTGGGCCCTGGGCTAAGAAGTCTGCGAGATCAGGAGGAGGTGTATAATTGGGAGGTTCTCTGAAAAAGAAGCCACAAACATCTGATATTATTAGTTTGGTCAGTTCAAGTGGTCAATTGACATACCGATATAAGATGGCCAGTCTGCTGGCTTTCCAACCAACGCTGGCGACCAGCAGTATGTAAAAGGGATCTTGAGCGTCTCAGCAAGTAAAGGACCCTCAGACAAGGGCACAGGCTCAAGATCAATCGTCTTGCGCCAATCATTGATAACATCGCCCAAACTGCGGATAACCATGTCAGTATCCATGCACCCAAAAGACTCCAAAATACTTACCCCTGCCAGGTCAGCCACTCCACCACACTGTAAGAAACATAGTTGGCTGTCTCCTGATCCATAACCGCCTTGCCTCCAAACTTGAGATTCGCCAGTGGATGTGAAAAGCTCCTCGTACTCGTCCAGGGCATGGTGAACATTAAATGGACCGGGATGCTCATTGCTTGCGCACAGTGGACATGGGCAAAGCTAGGAGGGTTCGCAATGATGGCGTCGGCAACGAATGGGCGCCCGCTGATAGGGTCTGGTTGAAGACATGACTGCCAGCATCCACCCAGCATCTCGGCAACCATAACTCGCTTCTTCTGAATATCTCCACCGCGGAGACTCTTCAAGCTGGGTATTAAACCGGGGTTCTTGACCATGTACGCCATTAACTCTGAGGGGTTGCCGCCGATCGGATAGAACTCGAGTCCAGCGTCACGGACAAACTTGTCAAAGACATTATGTGTGGCTAGGCGAACGCGATGGCCGTGTTTTTGGAGTTCGCAGCCGAGGGCGACAAAAGGTTGGACATCGCCACGGCTACCGACGACTTGGATGACGATGTTGAGCTTGATAGGAAACTGGTGAAATGGTGATGGTTCTCCTCGCTCTTCGGAAAACTTGGAGTATTTCGGAGATTCAGGCTCTTCTAGAGGTGCTTTGAAGTCGGGGATGAAACGAGAGAGGGCACGGCAGAAGCGCGAGTTGACATCGACGTCGATGCGACCGTCGTCTATTGATGATTAGCCGGGTAATAATAGACCAAGTCAAGCAACCTACTCGTTACCGATGTCGTTTGCTGCAGATTACTCCCTATCGCAGCCTCGTAGGAAGGAAGGTTATCTTCAGGAATGACGGCCTCTGGTAGGTCGCTATACGGAGATGCTGGCACCCCGTTGCTGTCATGGGCTCCCTTGAAATACGCCATGGATCTTGAGTTGAGCAATCGAGCTTGTGAAAAGAACAAAGAAGATTGGGACCCTTGAAGAGAAGCATAGCTGGGGAAAGCATTAAGCTTGTATTAAAGCAAGCTCCAAAGCCAGCTTACACACCGTCTCCATTGCATTGCCATCTTTTCTTCCGCGCATTCGGACAAGAGCGTGGCTCCTCTCAGGGGCAATGAAACGCGCGACGTCATGCTCGGCTCAACTGCCGCGGGTGCGCGTATCGAAGGCGCATAGGGCTGATGTACGAGGCCGTGATCTATTTGCGGCTTCATGGGCGTTGGTTGAGATGGGGATATACGCGTATACTGACTCTGTTGTGGAGAGTTGAAAACTCCACCAAAATCTGGATTTGCGAGGCTAATTTTTAGTGGATCGCCGTCCGTAGTATCTATCCGCGTATAGAGATGGATCAAACATTGAATACGTTCATGTCGAAATAGGAGGGCGACGTCAGCATAAAATGCGTTTCCACGTAAAGATGGATATATATTCTAGCCAAGACCTCATTCCTCGGGGCTTCTCGTCTCAAACTCCACGGTTCAAGACGACAAGTTCCTCGTGTTCGTAAACACCAGAACCCGAACCTAGACGAGAGACGACCTAGAACACGAGAACGTCAACACCAATAGCCCATCATGGCTGGCGATAATAGTTCAGACGCGCCCGAGGCGTATGTGTTCTATAACTACAACCCGTCAATGCCTGCGGCCGTCATCTTCATTGTCGTCTTTGGCCTCGCCTCGATTCTTCACACGTGGCAACTCCTCCGTAGTCGGACATGGTACTTTATTCCGTTCTTGATCGGATGTCTATGTAATTTGCGACGAACACTCTCGAAAAAAAAGCATCCACTGATGATCTGGCAGTCGAAACCGTTGGCTATATTGGCCGTGCTCTATCGGCGAACGAGGCCCCCGACTTCTCCAAGAACCCATACATCATCCAGTCCATCCTGCTTCTGCTTGGACCTGCGTTGTATGCGGCGTCCATCTATATGATCCTCGGCCGTCTTATCAACCTTCTCGATGCTGGAGATCTTTCTATGATTAGCACCCGATGGTTGACAAAGGTGTTTGTCACGGGCGATGTCTTGTCCTTCTTTGCTCAAGGCGGAGGTACGTTGCGATGACAAGACAAAACTCCAAAAATGCTAATTGAACGACAGGCGGCGGCATGCTCGCAACGGCCAAGGACAAGGACGCCGTCAAGAGAGGCGAAAACATTATCGTTGGAGGTCTCGGCATTCAGATCCTCTTCTTCGGCTTCTTCATGGTCGTCACCCTCGTTTTCCACCTTCGAATCCGTCGACAGCCTACCCAAAAGTCTCTTGAGATCACGACCCCCTGGAAGAAGCTCCTCTACGTCCTCTACGCGACCAGCTTCATGATCCTCGTACGATCCGTCTTCCGCGTCGCCGAATATGTCATGGGCAAGGATAGCGAGCTCCAGTCCAAGGAGTTTTGGATCTACATCTTTGATGCCCTCCTCATGGCCCTCGCAGCTTGGCTTCTCAACTGGTTCCATCCTAGTAGAGTCATCAACGCGGCCGTGGATGCGAAGCGAATCGCCAGTTCCGAAGAATATGTGATGGAGAGCCAGCCGTATGAAGGCCAGCGACCCAGACGCCACTCTCACTCGCGACGTCACTCAAGGAACCGCTCTCGCTCCCACTCGCACTCTCACTCTCAGTCGAAGCATTCGCACAACAGGGACGAATACTACCGGTAAGGGGTAACGGGGCTAGCGCATGCTAAGGGAATGAGAAAGTGCCGGACCCACGACGGGATACTCTCCAAGGGCTGGTAGAGCAGGTCGCGTCAAAGCGGGATGGACGAGCTATCAGATTTAGTGGGGGAGGCGAAACTTGGACTTTATGAGGAATCAATAATTAGGGATCAGACGTCTTTCATTCACAAGCGAGCAAGGTAGGTGTCATAGCATAGCCCATCGTGCTGAGATGGTTGTTTCTTTTTCGTATGGTTAATACAAACCCGGCGTTGAGGAGATTTGCGTGGAGGCTCATGGTTAGAAGTTGCCAGCTGTATCGAGATTGATGAAGTCAATGAGAAACATTAAACCAGAGTTTCGAGCAAAAACCGACGTCGATCGGTCCCAGGAACCCGTATCTACAACCCAACAATGCGGTTCCGCAACCGCATCAAAGGCAATGGTATGCCCTGCCGCTCATGCGCAGCAGGTGAGAGACAGTCTTGATGGGACCTTCATCTCGGCTGCAGCACAGTGAGGCTTGGAGCCAGACGAGCAAGCTGGGTTGAGACGACATGTTTCACGACGGCTCAGGACAAAACATGATAACAAACCAAAGCTATTTGATAGCTACTGAACTGACAGGTGAATGTTTCGGATGATCTATTGCGTGCCTTAGAAACGTGGGGAGACGGTGTGCCCTGGAGGGTCCCAGGGACGGCATTTGTGAGACATGGGGGGCTAAGGGACGGCAAGAGATTCCAGAGAGGCGGAATAGTATCAGAATCTTTCGCATGAGTAATCCGACGTCTCGGGTGACCACAAGAGCAGTTCAGACTCAGACGGCAATCTATGTTGTTGAGGTGGCGCAAGTCAGCAGAGAGGAGATGGGAAAGCTGCCTGAAGTTTGAAGCTGCAAGGTGTAAGGTATAATCTTGAACGTCGATAAAAGACGTTATAATGTATAATACTCCGTAGAGAGGGGTTTCTAGAACTGCATGATTTGGAATGCAATTCTTGAGGTTCCTTTATACAAGGCAAAGCGAAGTTGAAGCCAAAGCCAATAGAACCGAACCCATCTCTCTCTCTTCCCCCGAAAGCGATCGGCTGGGTAACCGTTGCCGAGCCGAGGCTGACGGGCAAACACCACCGATACGCGAGTCAAGTGGAACAAGCGACGAACAAGAAAATGACAAAAAAGAAAAAAAGAAACGAGAAAGATGCCAAGACGAGAGAGAAGGCACAAATTTGAATTACGTATCAGACACGGTGCGGGTTGAGAAAGCAAGAGAAAAGTTAAAATCATGCCAAAAGATGCTGAGTGTGTGTGCGAGTGTGTCCTTTTCCTCTGTAGAAACTGTAGACACGGCCCCCGGGGAACGCCGGACGGCCTGAGCGATGTTGGATATTTGATAATAAATGTCTGAGAAAGAAAAAAAGTCCACTAGAAATCTGGGGCCTTGAACTGAGATTACAAAACAGCTTAGACAAGAGACTAAAAAATCTCATTTATTATGGCGCTTGAAGATGGCTTTGACTGGCGGTTTCGTTTCTGAACCACGCCGCCGCCCCAGAGTCTGTGTGAGAAGCACTGTGATGGATTCGGGTGCGACGTTACAAGAAGGCTCTGCACTGTGCTTTGTGGCGGTGATGATTCCCTTGCGCCACCGACAGAATCCAAAAGTTCCCCAGCTCTACACGCTCACTGGACAGAGTCGACCTTGTACACAGTGTCATATCCGAGCACACCACTTCTTACGGACGGTCGGGACACACGGGCCCCCGCCCCCGGTGCGCCTCTTTTGTCCAGTGCTTTTCTTCTCTCTGGGGACCCTGGTACCCTGGTACCCTCCATGGCTCCCTCCCCCCTGTAGCTTCCTTTCCGCTTTGGCACTGTCTGTTCACTGCTAATTTCTCCAACGCCCCTTCCCCCTTTGGGATGTCTCGCCCGTCCGCTCATTGTACCTTCCTTGGTCTGCTGTCTCGTTTCTAGGACGGGTGGTACGAGTGAAAACTGACGGATCAAGTCTCTTCCCAGCCATTTTTGTGCCTAGAGATACATTCTCATCCATCTCTCCCTCGTCCCATCCCGTCGTCACTCTCTCCCGTCTCTCTGGGTTCCTTCCTCGTTCCCACCCCGGTCTTCGCCTTGGCCTTGCACTTGCAGTTGGCTTGGCCCTGGGTCCTTCCTCGAAATCTCCTTCTCTTTCAGTCTCCATCTCTCACCTCATCTTCTCATCTGCCCATCCCATCCTGATTCTGACCCTTCCCACATCCACTCTTCTTCTCTCACCTCCAGATCAAAACATCCCCAACCAACTTTTACGATATTTCCTTTTACGCCTCGAATCTTTAGACGAACAGTAACTGATCAAAGCCACCTGCGTGCTTGACCGACCGCCACGACTTCCTCTCGCGCTTGCTGGCCCAACCCATGATCCCCCGCATTATGGTTCAAGGCGAAAGGGCCGAATAACCTGCATCTTCAGCAAATCCTATCGAACCAACCCCCGCCTCGAACTTCCACCACTTCCGATACACCATCGAAACCGAAGGACACTTAACAACCCCCCGCAAATCCCCCGGACTTTGGGTTGACGCGAACTCGTCCTAGCAAAATCCCAGTTTCCTGGAAACATTCTTGACATCGCGTCCATCCGCCTGGGCGCTTCTCCGCCAACTCAATTTTACTTTCCACTGTTGGTGATAATCAGGCACAGATCACCATGCCTCAGCCAGTGGTCAAGCGCGCCTGCGATGCTTGCCATCGTCGCAAGGTCAGATGCAACGGCGCTAACCCTTGTCGAAACTGCTCCGGCTCTCAGCTCTTGTGCACCTACAATGCGATTCCTCAGAAGAAGGGACCTAAAGGCTCTCGAGCCAAGGTCATCAGCGAGTTGAGAGAGACTCAACGCCAAACCAGCTTGGCCGCCAAGGTCCACCAGAGACTGACTGGCGCGCCCGTCACAGCCCCGAATTACAGTCCCGAACCGTCGACTGGTCTACTATCCAACGAGTTTATGAAGGACTGTCTACGATATTTCTTCGACAACGTTTACGGGCAGATGCCCATTCTGGACCGACGCGCGCTTGAGGAGCACATGACGGTTATGGAACAAGGCCGTGATGTGTACTGCCTGTTGAGCGCTCTCTGCGCATTCGTCATGCTCCAGCCTGGAACCGCACTGCCCGTCAACGACTCGTACAACCTCGAGCTGCACCCGGGCGCCAACATCGCTGCAAGTCAGCTCCTTCTCGATGAGTGCATCCGGGTCCGGAGAGCCAACGACTACCACGACTCGATCAACCACTATGTTCTTGTCACCAACTACCTCATCTTTGCTTGCCACTTTGCTCTGGACAACCACGACAAGGCTTGGTTTTATCTGCGTGAAACCAGTACCATGATGCACATGGCCGGCATGCACAAGGAGGACTTTTACGCGTCTCTTGAGCGGGAAGATGCCACACGAAGACGCCATCTTTACTGGCTTGTGCTCATGACTGAGAGATCGTATGCTATCCAGCGAAACCGACCTCAAACTCTCCAGTCCTCGATTCGCCTTCCGGGTCTGGTTGACGAGATTTCAAACCCCAGGATGTTTGATGTCAACACCTTTGCGATTCGCGCAAAGCTCTTTCAACCATTTGACAACACCTGTTTGGCAACTTGGAAGAAGGTCCAGAGCCAGTTCTCGGCGGCCCAGATCACGGGCCTGCAGAAGCAACTGCAGGACGCGGCCATGGCGTTCGCCTGTCAGGATGCAAACCTGGCTGAGATGGGAACAAACCAACAGTGGCTCCAGAACCTGATCTGGCAGCTCACTCCCAATAATGGACCTGACAGTAATGAGGAATACATGGCACCCGCCCGTCGAGAGCTGCTCATGACCATTGCCTCTGGCCTCCCCAGCATCAAGGGAATGGATGTTGCTGCCAGTGGATGTGTAAGTACAAGATTTGGTGTCAAGTCGAGCCTTGCTAACGAACAAACAGATCCAGAGTCTTCTCCAGGCGTGCCACCTTCTGAACGATGTTCTCTATCGTCAGCCAAACATTCGCCATCCTTTCACTGTCAGCCCCCATGATCATCTCCAGCAGCTACTGCAAATCCTGGGGATGTTGAGACACAACCACTGGCACTACCTGCCTCTGCTGCTCACCAAGGTGGTCGAGGTTCTCCCCCGTCTCACCAACCCGATCCTCCCTAACGCACCGGAGAACTGTCAAATGGCCAACATTGACATTTTCGATGGCTTCGGCAATGCTGGCATGGCGCAGCCCCCCATGGCCATGTACCAGGGTCAGTCGGGCGCGACTGATGCTCTGGGGCAGCTTCCACTGCCAATGTTCCAGGCCCAGGTCGAAAGGGAATGCAAACCTCAGATGCCCATGTATCAGGGCCAGATGGAGACACCTGACTCAATGGGCCAGATGTCCATGTTCCAAGACCAATCCAACACACCTGATTCCAAGGCACAAGCATCACTGGCGATCTACCAGAACCAGATCACCACACCTGATTCCTTGGCCAACTCGAATGGTAGCAATGGGACACCCCCAGGATCACAACAGGACAATATGGGTTCCTCGTTTGTGACACCACCCAGCGTTGTATCACCTGGGATGGAATATCCCCACAACTTGACCAATTTCAACGTATCTGATATGGTCATGAGTCCGATGGGCGACGGAACACCTCCCAGCTCGATGAACTGCATGCCGAACCAGCAGCAGATGTCGATGCAGGGAGATGGGATGTGTCAGGCTCAAATGGACAATATGGCGTCACGGAGTATGCGCAACCAGAACATGAACGCTCAGTCCATGTACGACCTGCAACAAACACCAGAAACAGCAGGTAGTTACCAGATGCAGAGCCAAGCGCCTATGTCAAGCCAGAGCCAAGCATCAATGTCAAGGCAACGTCAAGCCTCGATGGCTGGACAGGGTCAAGCATCGATGGGCGTGATGGCCAACGAGATCGACTTTGGCGGGCTGCAAGGATAGTCATCTGAAGTAGTTTGATGACTTTATCACCGGTGACTCACTACTGTTTTCCTCTCTTCTCTTTTCTTTGTCAACGCACATGTTTAGTTGGTCCTCAAGATGATGTTCTTGCTGTTGACTGTATGTATTCGATACGCTCCAATTCCCTTTGTTTGTTGTTTCGGTGGTTGATCTGTCTTTGATGGCCAAGGTGGTCCAATATCGGATCGGCGTCCTCGGCGTTTTGTGCTGTTGATGATTCTTTGTTTGATATCTTGTCTTGTTGATGTATGTCGGCGCTGTTTAAGGAAGGAAAGAAGAATCGTGCTCACCAGAAGTGAAAAGGAAAGGTCTTTGGAACGAGGATGGGAGTACTGGGAATGATATACCAGGAATGGGAACTACGTGAAAGGCAAAGAGGGTCCGACCGAAGAGGCTTGAATAGATGCCGAAGAGTAGAAGCTAACTTAGTTTAATCATGTTTTGAATTGAACTGACTGTACGCCACGATCTGTAATAATTCTGACTTGGTATATGAGTGTTGGTGTATGTGGTCATGATTCATAAGTTGGACCGAGTAGACAGACTCGGTCCTTTTCGTAAACATTAACCTATCCCCTCCCCTTGATAGACCTGACGGCCAATACCTCGATCCTTTCTGCATATAAGCTCATGAGATGGCAGACGGGATCTCCCCAGATGACGTCTCTCAATTGTTCCTCGAGACATGTGACGGCGACAACGCCTTCATCAATACGCTCTCTTACTGTCTTGCGATCCTTGGGTTTGGCTCTAGGATCTCCTGTTCGTAGGATGACAAGCCGGCCAGCGTTGCTGAGGGTGCAAGGAGGCACATTCCAAACCGGAGGTGGAGGTGGTGGACGAGAACTCTTTCGAGATTTGGAGCTCGACTTGGGTTTCTTTGGTGTTGGTGGTGGTGAAGCGAGTAGTTCGAGAAGACTCCTAACATAGGCCTTGTCTGCTCGAACAACGGGATCACCCTCATTGATGAAACTAAGAAAGACGCTGTTTCGGAGATTTGGACGATCGGGCTTGGCCAGAGGAAGCAGGCTCACGGGAGGTGCACCAAAGGTGACGCAGTGGATCTTTTTGAAGCAGTTGGATAGGGCGTTGAGTTCGCTCTCGGCCTCGGCCGTCTCGGCCAACATATGCGAGTAAAGAAGCGCCGCCACAGCTCCGCCGGCAGAGTGACCGGTCAACATAAGGTTATAACTCGACCGTCTCGGATCTTCTCTCAAGAGCTGCCGGAGTCTTGCGGCGACGGGCCGGATCATGCTCCGAGCCACGGAGAGGAAACCCGCGTGACACAAGTTTCCCGAATCGTCGAGGAAACCGGCGGGTGTTGAAGGTGCTGTTTTCAGGTTTACTGCCCAGTCCATGAAAGTCGCTGTACCGCGGATCGCAAAGACGATGGTACTCATGTGATCCATCGGTTTGGACTTTATGCACATTGCTTTTGTGCCTGAGAGCCAGTCTGATGAGACGTGGGCGTCGAGTTCGCTGCCTCGGGGCTTTTCGTAGACTCGTTGGGAGTATTCGGCTGCTAGGCAGAGGAGTTGCCACGTTGGGAGGTAGCTATATAGTTAAGATGCATTTTTTTTTTTTTTTTTTGTAAGTGAGATGTGAAAAAGACGTACAGAGCTAGAGGGGGAAGATCTGCAGGGAGTTTCGAGTTTGCGTAGAGCTCAACTTTGGAGAAATAGTTGCCGGAAACAACAGAAGTAGCAATATGTGCCTTGTCCTTGTGCTTGATCCGTTTGCTAGATTTCCCAAAAGCCTTGTCTTGAACTTGCTGCTGAGGAGGAGGAGGAGGAGGATGCCAACTGAAGAGATCACCCTCATTACCACAAAGCTTCTCATGATCAATAAGCGTCATAACATTGTTAAACCGACTATAAACATCGGCATAAACAGCATTAGTAGTCTGAGCACAGCCATGCCAAGCAGACATGCCATCATCGTAGAGCTGAGAGAATGGAACGACATCCTTGGCTAGGTTGACCATGGAACCTGTAAGTCTCGAAAGAGAAGTATGATGATGAACTTGTTGTGGTTGTGGTTGTTGATTTCCAAGGTAATAATGCTGATTTACAATGACTGGTTGGTACCCGTTCCAAGATGGGGGAGCGGGTAGGTGACCGGCTGGTCTGAATTGAGGTTGAGATTGACTTGCATAGCCGCCGTGAGAATACGGATAACTCGGAGGAGGCGGGAGAAGTAGTTGAGGCTGAGGAGGTTGATGTTGAGGAGGTCCGTAGACGTTTGGAGGATCGAGTAGATTCGTCTTTTTCTGCTTTTTATTCTTGGATGACTTGCTCTTCTTCTTCACCTTGTTTGTCTTGACGAACCAACCCATGGCGAAGAAGGTTGGACGAGGGTATCGTCAATGTCATTTCAGTCTAGAAATGGGAATAAAAATCGGTCACACAAGTGAAAGAAAACACGAAAAAAAGAAGAAGAAGAGGAGAAAAACAAGGCTTGAAAGAAAGGCGATAAACAAATCGCACATGACACACACACACACACGCTTCTGCCGAAAGAGGATGGATGCCTTCACATCGCCAATAAGATATTCTTAGCAACAACACTCGGGGGCAGACAAGCCTGTCGATCAAGTTCAACAGGGGTGTGTGGTCTAAGCGGGACAAATCACACGCTCACAACATGCGAGTGACCCTGCAAGTAAGTGACCGTGTTATTCTGTCGACCCCATAGGCTCTCCCCAAGGCTCATCACAAACACCGCCTCCAAAGCTTATGATTCGTCGTGACCCCAGCGACTAACAGGCCAATCAGGTGCGTGGCGGACCACGAGGTGGTTGGGTTTCGCCCAGGGGAGGAGAGGGGAAGAGATGACTTTTCAGGGGTTGGATTGGTTTTACTCTTCAGCTGGGATGCGAGAGCTCTGCACTACAGAAGGATGGGTGCATTGGGGAGCAGCTTCAATGGCTTTTTGAAGGCTTTGTTGATTGGGCTTATCGAGTGAGCCTTTGCAGACTGAGACATTGTTGACTGTGCATGACGCTCACTCACCATGATGCCACAGCTCACTCGGCCAACCTGATGCAGGATGGATTACATGACATATACGGATATTGCCTTGTAGGTAGGTAATCTGCATGATGGTGCAAACGGACTTAGCACAGCCGTTGCCTCCGTCAAAAATCCATGACACCATCCAGGGGTTGGTTTTCCAACTCTACGCTATACCCCTTTTGTAAAACCGCGCTAACCTCGTTTCGTATTCTTTCAACGCTATACCCTTTGTCGTATTCACGGTTTATCTGATTCATTGAGACGTTCCCCGAATGTCAAGGAGGATACTGATTAATTCTCGCGAGAATGAGGAACAATCGTGGAGAATGGATGTTAACTCCGTCTCTGTAATGAGGTCTGGGTCCATTGTAGTTTTGTAAATTCTGGGTATAAAAACTCTGGTGAATGCCCTCCTAGATGTGAACAGACAAGACAATCAACCTCATCAACCAATTCATTCAACCATATACATTCTTCCACTCCTCTTACAATCCTCCCCTTACAATTATCACAATGGATCTCCCTTCCACCATGAAAGGCCTCGTCCTCCACGAGGACAACTCCATCACCCTCGAGAAATCCCTTCCCACCCCCACCCCAGTCCACGGCTCCGCCATCGTCAAAGTCCTCGCCAACCAAGCCAACCCCAACTTCTTCAACATGATCCG
>JABCKD010001002.1:0-17407 GCA_013186415.1 Fusarium sp. NRRL 66088 | reverse complement strand
TAACCTTAATTATAATATATAAAACTATTATATTATAAAGGTCTTATATTAATTATAAAAGATATAAGATATAAAAAATATAATAATACTAAGACCTACTAGTATTGCTAAATGTTATGAGGTAATATAGTATGTGGGCCTGAGTCCCTGAGTGCCTGAATAAGATTTCACGTGAGGTAAGCGGGGTAGGGGCCTGCTTTTTCGTTCGCCCTCTAACCAGCAGCCTTCCATCCCCAAAGGCAGCCTACGTGTTCTTGCCAGCTACCATTCAAGATGCTGCCAAGTCCTCTCTTCAGCGTTTACCACCAGTACAAGAAAGACACTGACTCGGTGGCTTCTTGGCTCGCCTCGACAGCGAAGGCGTGCGGTTACTCATTAGACTTACTGACTTCGACCCCAACCCGGCCAAAGGCCGCCGGTCGCTTGAAGGGCAAGGCCAGGAAGGCAGCGAAGAACCAGCAGAATCTCAACCCAACCCCCCAGCAGAACACTCCCAAGTATATCATCGCCATCAAGGACTTCATCCCTCTGGCTGAGTACATATGCGCTTCCACCAAGCCCGTCATCTCTGTCCCTGTCTCTTTCACTGAGACCATCAATCGAGTTATCCATGTGCGGTCTACCTTTGGGTCTCAGCTGGCAGAGCAGGGTCTAGTGCCCGATGCCAAGGCAAATGCCACTCACTCTTTCTTTGTCGGAGTCCTGGAAAAGGTCAGGGAGGTTCTCAGGCCTCGCATGCCTGCGGAAACCCCTCGATTTGAATCATCCTCAGATTCCGGCAACATATTCCTCGCGCTCGACGTCTATGAGCCTTCCAAGGAGTTCCTGGACGCGCCTGATATTGTGCGGCCCCAGAACGCGGAGGGTGATAGCACCACTTACGAGGCCGAGCCCCAAAAGACGCTCGAGGATGCCGTGATGGCATACGCAATCATGTTAAACGACCTCAACAAGATACGGGCACGAATTGCCTCGACTTGGTCAAGCTACCGGGATGGACTTGTTGACCTGGCAAGCGCCGCTATCGCGACCAACACGGGTATCGATCTAGCGCGCAACTTAATAGACCCGATCCTTCCAATATTCGAGGATCATGGCGGCGCTTCTTCAGTTGGGCAAAAGTTTTCCATCATGTGTGCCCTTGATGAGGGATTCTCCCCAGAAGACATTACACGGTGGGGTCCAAATGGCGGAAATGAGGATGTCTACGACGTTGCGGACAAAACCTACCTGAACGCCAGCCTGCTACTTGATGCTCTCGTCAGGGTTCTATCCCCGAACCACCTCCCGCTCTACAAGGAAGGAATGTTTGGAACCTACGACCCCGAGAGCGATCGAAATGTGAAGAGAGGGCGAGCCAAGTTCAACGAGGACCAAATCATTCTATCCGAATTCTTTACGGAAGCCGTCACGCTTGCGCGACTCGTGCCGGATTATCCCGTCGAGGATGAGTTCATCCGTGGCCTTCGACAGCTGGACAAGACCGGAGAAATACCTTTCTACCTCGTCTACGCTGCCCAGATTCTATTGGATATTCATCACATCATCAGAGACCGCGCATTCTATGCCTTCAAAACATTATCCGGTCAAACCACGGCGATGGACAATGACCTCAAGCGCCATATCGAGTTTCACGAAAACTTGAAGGTTGACACCTGGCCAGCTTCGAATGAACGCGCCCTCCGAGACTTCCAGAAGTCCATACAGCGGCTGGGCCAGGACCCCGTCTTCACTGCTAAGCAACGAGTTGCCCGAAGACTCGGACACCCGGCTGCCGAATCTGAGAGACACAGAGTACTGGTTCATTCTCCTGTACTCTGCGGGCTTTTATTGTACCATTTCCGTGCCGGGATGTATGATCTTGGCATCGCCGTTGCAAACGCTTGGGGGTCGATCACCTATTCAGCACACCTGTACAACGCGCTCCAACACGAACGTCTTGTCCAGGGCCAATGGGCAGACATGGACGTTGTTCAGAGTCTGTTGGGGGGTTCAAGTTTCTTCGTCGGGGATCCACCAGCCACCAAGGAAGACTACTTTAAACGATTCCTGCTACAGATGGGCTACTCTGCCTCGGCATTCGCCAAACGCAAGGACCGGTTGTTGAAGGCTAAGAAACACCAGAACCTTGCTTCACGCGCCGGGCCTCGTGGAATCAAGAAAGGGGCTCCTGTATCACGCATGTTCATGGAGAGATATCTCCGACAATCAGGCCAAGTTGACTTATCACCCGGGCATGTCGACGAGATTGTCTCACGCAGCAGGTTTCAGGAAGAAGGGTTCGACGAGGAAGGCATACTGACGCTCGGCCTGATTGATGATCCAAAAGAATTAAAAACGAAGCAGCAGTTGAAGCAGCGAAAGAAGGCAGTCGAAGGAGCACAGTTAGCCCCAGACCAACTGTTGAGATCGCTGGTTCTAGCTCTAGGAGCGGAGACACTGGAGTTCTCATTTCCGTACCTGCTCATGCACCGGATGTCTTGGATACTACTGCGAGCACTCAAGAAATCATGCGATCCAATTCTGAGGCAGTTGTACACTTCAGCCTATGTTGAAAGGGAGAGTGAACTGCCGTTCGTTGTTGGATACATCTTTATGGCTGCGGCGGAGAATGCAGATGGGGAGGGAGATGAACTCATGCGAGGAGCGGCTGGCGCACTCAATGGCATGATAGAGGCCCAGCTGGGCCATTTTGTGCTGAAAATGACCTCCGAACTATATGGGCTTGGGGTAGATTTTGAGGTCGAAGATGACGAGAACGAGGGCAGTGACAGAAGTGGCCAAGAACTGGTGGGATGATACAATAGTGGACTTGAGGTGCTCCCAGTAAGTAGTAATGGAAATCAAGGGACCTTACGCTGTCGTCATTCTAGTCCGAGTTGTGAACGTGCCTCACCGTCCTGGGGCCTGAGTACCGCACGACGGTATTCACGTGCGTGAAGAGATAAAGGAGCCCCTGTCAGGCAACTCGCCTGCTCCCTTACTGCTACTGCCTTGCCTGCCAAGCAGCTGCATGTGCCTCAACAGACAAGTCTTTCATTTTTTTTATCATACTTTAATGTCCGGGGTTCGGCCCAGGTCTTGGCGTTAGTTACGCCGTCGAGTAACACTAGTAAACATAGCTACGTACCTGGATGATCATTTGAGTAACGCCTCCGCGTTTTGACTGCTTGCATATAGTCTGTGACGACCTTAATGTGAGCAGCTAAGTTGCATTGGGCTGGTTCAATCCGTGCTCAGTATATCCTACGTTTTTAACCCCATTCCAATCCAAGGTCCATAGCCCATCAGCAAGAGAAAAACAGCACTCAACACTATAGAGACATAGGTGAGATAAGATGCGTGTCCCAGAATTCCATGCATAACCTCCACATGAAGTGAAGTGCTTACTAAATCTTTTATCGGTTGAGCATTTTCCAGTAATTTCCTGGCTCCATGTAGGACAGCACTACAACCGCATCATGTAGAGTTAACATGCAAAACTAATATTATGCAAAATTCAAATGGTATTTGGAAAGAGGCGCTTTGACTGGATCTGAAGGCTGGCGAAACTAATCAACGTAAACATTTCAAAACTGTCGGCAAACTCTCCCGCAAGACGAGCCGTAGTATGTGCAATAAAACATTATGCCCGTGCAGTCATATCTAAAAGCAGGTATAGTAATACGAAGGAGTCCACGCTCTAAGCATTTTACAAGACAGTAAAGAAGTCATCGGCTCGGGAAAGACGCTGCCAGGAAATACACGAGCTGCCACTGCCGCAACATTTCTACCAGTTGCGCACATTGCCCTTGACACGCACAACCTTACCTACGCAGAAATACTTAGTCTAGCTATTCCCGAATTTGACTGGTGTTGTATCGGGAATTTTCATGCGTCATATACAATCCAAGGCCGCAGCTCTAAATGCCAGACACCACTTGCTAGATACAGTGCACCGCGAGAACTAATCGGATAAGCGATACGCCATGGCCTTCTGGAAGACACCCCTGAAGGTATAATCTTGGCGAAGAGTTGTGAACTATGAGAAGCGCTACTACTTGACTTAGTTACTACACGATCTTCTGGCTCAGCTCTCCCATCGAGGGCAGGGATTCAACCGGAACAAAGAACGCGTTTTAGTTACTACAGTCTTCGTACGAGCGGAAACGGCCCTAAACCTGTACAATGATTTCAACCACACTGGGAAATTCTGTCCTCGCAGGACAGTGTTTGGGTAGAAAACCATAGCCAAATTTAGAACTTATATCAGTGTCAGCAGATACGTTAAGAGACTAAAGGCGCCAAGTTCGACATCAACTATGGCTCTGTAGAAAAGCTCGAGGTGTCACAACAATTACGGAGCCGCCTGGTAATGAAGCTGCCCACGTGGAATTTCCAAGAATCGCCTACAATTGTTTTTGTCATATTCAATCCGTGGATGACCGGGAGGCAGGTGGGAGTGTCAACTCACTGGTGTTGTGGTCGATCAAGATCAGTGTATAAGCCATTCTAACAGCCACGCCGGTCGGCTTGTACATTGAATCCAAATTGTGAGGCTCTCATGTCTTATTGTGTTGAATGCACTCCTAACGCTCTATATTACGAGGTTATAGCTCGGAGACGTTGCTCATGGTAGCATAGTGTACTCTAGAAACCCCCAACTAGAACGTCTGGTCGATCATCATAATACTTGAAACGAGCTCTCGATGCGCTAACTATATACCTGTAACCAAAATAGGACGGCCAGACCCGATCAAATGACCAGCCAGGCACCCATGATGGTGTATGTCCTAAAATTCTGTCAATGGCGGAGCAGTTGCAGAAAAATTCAAGTGGTTTTATCCATCTGAGGTGGGCAATAATGGCACCTTTGTAGACCTGGCCAGGGGTCTTGCATTCATCGTAGCTGAGAGTAGTACGCTCAACGAAATGTCTGTGGATCAAGGCAAGAATGGCGTATACCTTGTTCCGAGGGTCTTGTCAGCTTCTGGGGATACTCGTATGACGAAAGATTTATACCAAGGTCGATCCCTTGGGTTGTAGGCCATTAAGAGTTGTATCGATTGTCTCAGTCAGTGCTGCACGCTGTTGCTCTTCGGCGAGAGGAAAGTCATGCAATTTGTTGAAGATACATGACTTTGCTTTGTTCAGGATTAGATAGTCGATAGTGGCGGTGCCGCATTGCACGATAGGCCCCGGCTGTAGATCTGCAAGATACATCTCTTGCATGACCCATACATACCCTTGTGAACCATGGTCGGCTAAACAAGTTTTCAATGGCCATTTTAGTAGCTTCACTGAAGGGCAGAATGACTTTATGGTTATACCATGTCGGGTTTTGCGCTCGTTGGACAGGACATTTCCCAGCATCTCTCGCTTCCAACTCTACTTGAGCTCAAATGTATGCAAGGTTCTTCATAGCAATCTTATCTATTGGTTATCCCGACTTCAACTATGATAAGGAACACATTTCCAGCACATCATAGCATCATATCCCGATGCTAACACAGTGGCCTTGTTCTTCATAGCAACCTCACTGTTGTCCTTCCCAAGACCCAGCCGGACCATAACTCGATATGCAGGATGATAGATGTCGCCGATGCGACGCACTTGCCGACCAACTTCGATCTTGTCGGCCTGGTTGATGATGTTTGCATCAAACCAAAGAGTCCGTGGCTTGCCGGTGTAGCGCAGGTGACGAGCGGCGGTGATCACATACTCTCTGTTACGGTCAGACCTTGTTGAAAAAGATGGATCTGTTTTCTCGCACCTGAAGGACATGGGCATTTAGCGGCATAGGTCTCATCAGCTCACTCAAGGACGTCCTCTCTAAAGCGGGTTTCGCCGTCGGCTTGTCGCGACGGTCGAAGGGCGGTGGTGGTGGGAGTGAGACGTGGCGGATCTTGATGTGAACATCGTCGCTGAACTTGCCTGTCTGGAGTTCCAGTACCCGGATATCTTGGCTCGGGCCTTGAGGGAGCTGGTATTTGTACTCGTTTGGTATCATCTGATAGAGATGCTCGTAGAAAGCCGATGAGAGGTTGATGTGGAGGGAGGGATAAAATCAGGTTGTGCTGAAGTAACAGGGTGGGGCATGTAGGCCAACTCAGGCCTACAGCTCTTGATTGAGCTGAATAGAAAGGAAGTCAAAGACTTCTCGTTAATGCAAGCAGAGAGTGAAAGAAGCATCACCATGCTGTGAGCTGGCACATTAGTCTGCCTTGAGGGTCAGCCTTCCATGCTTGTAAGGCAGCGTTTATCTGTTTCCATGGTTTCTCTATACCTCTATCCCAACTTTTCGAACTGAGGACGCGGCGAACACGTAAAATAAGTATTATTATTTATGAAGATGCTTGAATCGAGACGATAAAAATGATGGGCAAAGAGGGAAGAAGTAAGCCAAAAATGAACAAAGAAAGAAGAAACAGAATTCCGACCTTAACGTTCGATCCTAGCCAGGTCCCCGTCCCCTTACGAGGTATCTCCATGCGGGAGTTGATGACCTCAATGCCAGAGCAATTTGAGATGACTTGAGGGATTTGCGTGAAATCTGGAAACAAGTCTGATGTCATCGTGAGTGCTTGTGCTCGGCCCACACACAATAAGAGCCTGGGACACATTTCAAAAGGGAGGCAGGCGGCAACTATTGGTTCGCGCTATATCTTTAGGGATGTCCCTACTTGGTGATAACCTCAGCTACTCCTCGAGCAGTCGTATTATTGTCCGATTAGTGCATTTACCGTGATTGAGCTACTATTAGTTGCGTCCTTATCATCTGGCGTAAGGGCTACTCTCACGCGGACCCTATGACCAAGCCTTGCCCATTCATCCTACCCTGTAGTTGTAAGAAATATCAACCTGCATCATGCGGCTTTGCAACCACAAGTCTTGCCTGCCACCCCGTCCATGATACGGCTAACTCGGGCCGCCCTCGCGTCTCTCGCCTGCCCTTTAAAACCCTTGTCGTGGTAACATGGATTAACCTTTGCCGGAGCACTCTGAGTAGTTCGGGTCCACCCTGTTCAAATTGACCCAGCCTCAGTGCTACGCTGAATTCCCTGGCGGGTAAGTTTACTCTGCACGCCGAGCGTAAACAGTTCCGTGCTGTGCCGTAGATGCATGAAGTCGGTTAGGGCCAACAGATACGAAGGGGTCGAAAGCCCAACCAAAAAAGAAAAACGGACATGAGATGCTGCGGAAATTTGCTCCCTCCCCATCCTGCCCAATGAGATAAGATGATTCGGCTCTGCCGGATTCCCTTGACTGAGTTTCAACTCGTTTCGCGATCCCTGCTTTACTGCTCACTCCGATAAACAGACTTGGGGGAAAAAGATACCGAACTTTTGATTGCATCAGGGCCCATCCGCTGCGTGCCGGGCCGCCAGTCACTGGCGGAAATCTAGCCGATTCTGCCGTCGCCAAAGGTACCTATTGGTGGCATCCGGAAGCCATCGGAAAATAGCCCACTGCCAGATCTGAGCATTATTGCCCCTGATGCTAACGTTAGCATTCTCGAGCCAGATGCATGCTTGGTATCACAAAGACACTCTGTCTCTCTGTTTGTTAGTCGCGGTATGATTCTCATCTCTACGTACCAACATTGGATCAGTCTACTAGCCAATACGTGACGTGACAATGCATGCCTTCGTCCTCCAAAGGATAATTTGGGTTTGACACAACCCCTATGGTTCATATTCGGGCCGTTGCAACAATGTTTGAACATTTAATCGATATCAGCCCCATCGTCGCTGGACGTCCATTGTGTCCAGCATCGAGCTTGGTCATTCTTGAGTAAAGAATCTCGACGTAAAATTTCATTATGCCAGGCGTCGCTAAAGAGGCCGTAGTGGTAAGCCCAACTAATCCAGGTTACCCATTTCTAAACCTGGATTGCGATCACCACATGCTTTGCTTGGATCATGGCTCGTTTGCTAACTCTGATCCATCTTGCAGCCCATCGAGGCCACGCTCTTCGGGACTTCGACGGTTCTCGTCCTGGCCCGTTTATTTCTGCGTACCATCCGTCAAAGCCAGAATCTCACCATCAGCGATTGGCTTCTCGTCGTTTCCTTACTCGATGCGGCCGCCCTCCTTGCGACCGACACGGCCTCATACAACCTAGGGGGGATGGACGAATTTGACCCCAACGAGCCAGAGCGGAGCACTGAAGACCAGATCACCCTGATGAAGGTCTCGTTTGCGGGCAACTACTTCTACGACACAGGCGTCTACTTTCCGAAACTGGCCTTACTGGCGCTATACTTCAAGCTCATCCCACAGACCATGCCAGTCTTGCGCAAGGCTCTTTATGGCGTAACGGCTTTGACGGGAGCCTTCATGGTGACTACTTGCTTCTTGGACACTTTTTGGTGCGGTCCCAAGGTGTCATTGAACTGGGAGATCGATAGCAGCTGCACCACGTTTGACTCCAAAACAGTTTTCCGTATTGATTGGGGACTGAATTTCGTGTCTGATGTGTTGGGTGCGTTCTGACCTTTTAACATCTGATGGCTACTCGAACCTCTAACTAACAAGATGATGATAGTGTTTGCTCTTCCTTTCCCTCTTCTTTTTGGTCTCCAGGTCAGTAAACGCTATATGGCTGGCTTGGTTGCTATCTTCGCATCAGGACTCATCACGGTTGGAGCAAGCATAGCCAGGTTTGCGACCGTCGATGCTATTCACGCTTGGACCAATGTTTGTAAGCCGTCGTCCTCAGCCCAGTCTCCGAAACCTGTGATCAGATTAACCAACATGTCAAACACAAAACAGACGTATTGTCTATGACTGAGATGACCGCTGCCATTGTCGTGGTTTCGCTACCCGCCCTCAGGTCTCTTTTGCATGGGCTTGGGCAACGCTCCTCGAAACAAGGGACCACACAGACGGGCTCAGGCTACAATAAGCATTCGACGACAGCAACTACATCAAGCCACTTCAACAAGTTGTCGAGCGGACGCGACAACGGGGAACTCTATACCACTACCGCGAGAGTGGCTGTGGCCGCGGAAGAAGACTCTGGCAGTGAGGTGGAACTGACCAACCTCCGAGGCATCTACAGGTCGGCTCGCATAAGCGTGACTTACCAGCGGCGCAGCGACATTGGCTGATAAGGTATGGGATGGAACGGGAAGGGGAATATGACGGTGGTTTATTGCCGCTGGTTATTGGTGTGTGTGGATGCGTGTGTGTCAGCATTGCAGCCATGGGAACAGCCCAACAACTCGTTCAAAAGGGGACCATTATTAATAAAGAGAAAAAGAAGGATGTCGGTATGAGCTGACTTTGTATAATATATAAACAGGCATATAGAGAGGTCTCATGATCTTTCCGGCAGACAGAAAACCAGCTTGCTGAACACACCTGTGCAATTGTCGATGTTCATTCTTTAAAGCCTCTGGCAAGCGGAACTGCAATGTTGTCGAACACAAGATCAAAGAGGGTCCCTTATTGGTGCATTAACACACCACTGCTTCCCTGCCTCACAGAATGAAGATGTCAAGACTTGCAATCTCGCGTCCGTTGGTGCTAGGATTACGGTCGGCTTGCGATTATCCACGGAGATTTTCCCGCAGAACCGACCAATGATTCAGTCTCATTCTGTCATCCTAGAGTGGATTCCAGGGAGGCAATACGACCTCAACAATAGGCCCCCATGTCCGAGATGTTCCCAGGTTTCCCTTGAGACAAATCTGCGATGCAACGGCTCAGTAGACTGGTGTTGGTTGTTGGTTGATCGTCCGGCTTTACGCCGTACACCTGCAGCTCAAAAAGTCCCTTCCATCAGAGCCGGGGGCCTGGGCGTTGCAGATAAGTTCTTTCTCCTCACCCGAGGTGGTTTTCCCTCCGCACAACACTGTCGTAGTATCTAAACTAAAGCAGACCTGCGGCCCTGCAGCAAAGTGGTCGCTGTTCTTCACTCTTCTTCACCACCGCTCACTTCCTCATCGTCTGATTTAGAAGACTGCGGCCCTTCACAATGGCATTTTTTATTGATGGCAAGGACTGTATGGTAAGTAAAATCTAGTTCTTTTCGGCCAGGCTTCACCGTCCACATACTCACAAGGCTGTCTAGATCTCTGAATGGATCTTGTTGGCGGTCTCCTACGTCTTCGTCGGCTTGCGCATTTACGCTCGCCTCTTCCGCCAGCGAGAAAGACTGTCATGGTCTGAAATCCTTCTGATTATTTCCGCCCTCAATGCCCTCGGTCTCATCATCTGCGATACGTTGACTTTCCAAATTGGCGTCTTGGATAGCTGGGAGCCGTCCGTCACGCTGTCCAAGGTAACCCTACCTAGCGCAAACATATCACCTTTGGATATGGCTCACATGATGCCTCTAGATCTCCTTTGCTTCCAACTACTTCTACGATGTCGGTATGGGTTTCCCTAAAATGAGCATGCTCGCCTTCTACTGGGCCTACTTCCTACCATCCACTGGCATCAGTTCTGTCATGCGCAAGTCGCTGTATGGGATCACTGCCTTTGTCTACCTATCATACATGGCCATCCTTTGGGATGACACTTTCTTCTGTGGCAAGGACGTTTCGGTTCAGTGGTCTCAGGAGGACGGGGCCTGCAGTGTCTTCTACGCGCCTGAGCCATTCATTCTCAATTTCACTCTAAACCTAGCATGCTACATTGCCGGTAAGTTACAACATCTCTCTTCCTTCTCGACACATCTTGGCATGCATTCAACTAAGGCACCTGCAGTCTACGCTCTTCCTCTTATCTTGTTGATCCAGGGTGTCATTAAGCCCTCAACTGGTGTCACTGTCACCTTTGTCTTGGGCACCCTAACTATCTGTACCACTATTGTCAGATTCGTCACTCTCAAGGTCGGTACCGGACAAGAGAATCTTGTGTGTAAGTCATGACTACACTTCGATGACGATATGTGATTATCTGACGACTCCTTGGCAGACCCTCTTAGTATGCTTGAGGTGGCGCTGGCTAATATTGTTGTGTCGCTACCTGGCTTGAGGCCGCTTGTAAACCGCCCTTCTAGGTATGAGGCTACTAGTGTGGTGATAGATGTTAAGAATTAGGGAAAGTGTTGAAATATTGGAGACAAATTGTTAGCAAGTATTAAATCTCAGTTGCTTTTAGAGTAAAATTCGAGGTTAGCCGCCTCGTTTTTAGTTGTTAAAATCTTGTAAGACAAGTTTAATATCGCAATGAAAGAAACAAAGACATGTTTGAAATCTTCACATGGTTTCTCCGGATTCATATCATCTTCAAGCATCGCGGGTCATATCACATTGATGGCTTATTTCGCATTTCCTTTATTACCTCATCCCAAGTAGGCATTAACAAGCTTTTGCGCAGTCCAAGTTCGGCCACAACCCAACTTTCTTGCGATCTTGTGTGTCGGTTATCCCGGCTTTGACTATATTAAAGAACACATTTCCAACACATCATAATATTATATCCCTATGCTAACACAATCTAACCCTCTTGCATTGGTGGTATCGTACCAGATGGCTTCTTGCGGCAGCCGACCAGAGCGACGTCCAATCACTCACGTCTTTAGCCTCAACATCCACCGCTCCAGTAATGAGTGGCAACTTTGAAACAGCTTCATGGTCTTTCGTGGGAGCCTATAAAGCGGAGTCTGGTCTCGTTATCTTCAGCGTCGATATCGATCTTTCCCAGATCGGGAAGCAGGGTAAGAAAGTCCTCGTAGTCCCTTTTGGGGGTCCAAGAAATACCTAAGCCCAAAAGCGGACATCAGAGCTGCTCCTCATATGAACGGGATAGGAGAGCTAATACGGACTAAGAGAGGCTGATGCATAGCTAAGCTGAAGCTGAATCAGAGGGCATAAAGAAGCACCCTGTGATAGCTGACTTGTCGCTCGGCTTTCGTCTCTACTTGTCAATTCTCGTCAATATTTCAGCCCTTTCACCTCGTTGTATAGCCAGAGAGTAGGTCAAGGCAACCCAGCGGGAGAAACATTGGTATGAACATTATCATTCCACAACCACGGACTAAGTAGCATGTCGCAATGTTTAGAGAGGAACGCCATACCCTCTTCGCAACTTATCACAACTACTCCCTGAGTATCGGGTTCCTGCCGACCTTGGTCCAGACTTGGATCCCACTCATGGGATAAGCAATTGGGCTGAAAAGTGAATTCACAATGCAGGGCAACAGCATCAGGAGACAGCGTGCTACGTGTTACAGGAAGCTCTCAGAGATTGACACTAGAAATAAGAGGGAAACTGGACGAGTTGATCATGATGTCATTTTCGACACTATTGAATCTTATCACACACGAAGGCTCAGCGACATTCGCGTCGTCTTCTATTAGTTCTCCTCCAAAGTTCCACCATCGTCGCCCGTACTGAGTAGCTACCACGCCGCTTGATGGTTACTATCAGAGGTTACCTTCTTTCGTCATGACACCACGTCAGCCTCATTGCAGGTGTTGATTGAAACGCTTTTCCTTGAATCATCCCGATTTGACAAGATCACGCGTACCCAACGCGTCAAGGCTGCGATGCCTCAGTCCCGAAATCTTATCTGCAAGCAACTGGCGCTCATTGTGTGCTGGCCCAACCTAAGACTTTCTACCGTCAGCTTGTCGAGGCCTAGTCAAAGATATCAAGCATCCCATGGCTTAGAGACTCTTCCCACTCTTTGAGAATTGAACTTTAGGCTGGATACTATAACGGGCTGATATTGGCCTCCCTCACTACCAGGCACCCATAGGCTACAATTATCAAAGCGCGCGACGAGCAGGACCTTGGCCAAGAGGTTATTGCCTAGGAGCAAGATACCTGCGCGGGGCCTAAGACTGACCAATAGCAAAGGGCCTATTGATGATTCTGCTACCCACGACTTCTCGGCGAGATAAAGTCATTATGCGAAACCTACTCCCCGGACACGAACACAAGACTCGGGGGCACGCTTTTATCGAGCCGACTCAGTTCTATGGCTGCGAGCAAAGCCGCCGGGCTCCTTTCCCGTAGTTGCGGTCATTCAGCTATAATAAGGGCTTTATGACCATACTTAGCTCTCCTGCTCGTTATTTGACAGTGTCAGTCTGACTAGTGGGGGAGTTGTTTCCGAAGATGAGATAGTTAAGCTCTTAGAGGATTGAAATACTTCATCTGCAAAAAGGGCTTAGTCCGAGGCTATATTGTGTATTTGAAGGGTAAGCCACTTCTTCATAGGACAAAATACACTAAGTGATAAGTAATAGATAAGAGTCTAGTAATAGCGCGAAACTTGCGAATTGGCAAATAGGGGAACCCCTAAAAAAAGAATCTGATAGCCATGACCGCTTCAAATCAGCGAGAGGCAACAGCGAGGAGGTATCAAAATAACCCCACATTAGTTTAAAGGTTCCATCGCATCCTTCGCTTGAAAGTCAGTTCTATTCCGATTGACAAATATCAGCTTCCACTGGCCGCCATTACTATGCAAATGCATATACTGTTGGAGCTGTTACGGTTGTCATTGGATCTGTGCCTGTGGGAGCCGAGCGCCAAGTAAGCCTCAGTCAGACATTCAATAGTTCCTCCTTCTTCATGTCCAGTAAACATTATCATCTTATGTTAACAGATAATACTAGAAGGTAAATAGTCTGGATGAGCTGCAACCCCTAGAATCAGCCTGGACATGGCATGGCACTCATTAAGATGATAGCACGTCTCTTGTCTTTCCTACGACCAGCGAGACGTATCTATTTATTCACAACGATTGCCCCGTTATTCCCATTAACAGATTCAGATAATACCTAATCAAATTCTAATTAGTTTATTCAAGTTAACAGCCGTAGCACAACGCATTTCGACCGATTTAGGAAGATGATAGAGAGCATTTAGGACCGGGGGCGAACCAACCTGACGCTGCGCTCAGAATATATACAAACTTGCCCAGATGAGTTGAGGGCTAGGGGCTCTGATCAGAATCAATGTGACTATTATTTTTCCGCCGTCGTGAGTTAGAGGAACCAGGCGAGTGTTGATATCCGAACCACGATCCCAGCATCCCAAGCTAGCGTTGGCGTTGTCCGCTGCTTGGTATCATAAGGAAAAAATGCAAGCCTTTCGAGTTGGCCTCCTGACGGCGATTGTGAGTCTCGGTTCTATGTTCACTAAACATGGGCACCCCTTTTTTCCTGTTTTTCAATCTGCAAGGCGTCTTGCCATGCTTGACTGGTGGATGTTGATCTGGGGATTTACCGCTTCTTCGAGCCCCTTGACCAAGCATGTATAAAGTGTTCAAGATTCAGCGATCTTATCTATCGATTATCCCGACCTCAACTAAGATAAAGACCGCATTTCTAACACATCATAGTATCATATCCCAATGCTAACACAGTGGCCGTTCAAGATTCAGCAGAGGGACACACCATCCACCCCAAATCACCAACGCAAATCAGATGTGAGTCTGTGGGTCCCAAATGAACCTTGGCCCTTGTTGTATCCGCTAGCAGTGGGTGCACAGGCGTCTATTTTCCTCAAGACAACCAACACACTGGCGCATCTGCTCAGCGAGCCCCTTTCTCCGCTTAATGAATCTGCAAGGTCCATCGCAATGTCACACGCGGAGAGGAAGTACGTGCGAGTGCTTGACGAAACCATAGATACCCAATGTTAATGATACGTTGTGAAGGGTGGATGACTGGATAAGGAAGTAAAAGGCGCACGAGTGTGAGCACCCTACTGCGTTTGAATGGATCTCTTGGCCCTACGCTCTTCCACAAGCGAGCACGGTGACATGACCAAAGTCAAGTTGCGTCCCCTGGTTCATAAACAGGACAGATACTTTGAGTGAAGATGTGACTAATAGACCGCTAGGCCAAATACCCAAAAGGACGAGGCCCCCGTTATTAGATAACGAGAACAGGCAGCTCATATAGCTTCGTCACAGAAGAGCTTGAAAGTCGTGGGCCACAAGCGCTCATGCTAGTCTTGGGGATAGCCTACATATTTGCCATCATCTTTCTATAAAGAGTGGGCATTAGCGAGTGATGCGGCGATGAAGCTGGCGAGTCTGCCCAAGCCCAAACACATTTCATACGTACATCAGGTGATTGAGAGAAGCGTCGTCGGTCACATGATATATCACTTTTCAATTTATGACGGCCATCGCCTGTAAATAAATCATATGCAGTATATTCTTAAATTCCCCTTGAGCCTTATATTAATGATGTCTATGATACGAAGACACCGTCGTTGGCCGCATGTCGTTGAAATAAGGTAAAACTCCGGGGTATTTTTCTAAACCTTTAGAGTAACGGCGGACAATTCCATCAGCCAGAAGGACACCAAGGGGGGCATCGCTGATCTTCTCTGTTGGTTATCCCGGCTTCAGCTACAATAAAGAACACATCTCCAGTGCATCATAGAATCATATCCCAATAACACAGCCGATGTGAATTAGAAGAATGAATATCGACAAGAACAAGGTCCAGTAGTCGCTATGTCAAACCTCTAAAACAAACCTATTCTAGAACCCTAGTCAACAAACGGGGTATGCCAGCATAATCTAACACACGCTGACCATTTGTTTCTCTTTATAACCTTCGTCAACTCCATTATCTTCATCATCAGAGGGATCGCCAGCCATGATCTCGTCACTTTGGCTCTCCTCATACATCTCGGGTAAAAGAGGCGGAACAACTCCCATATTACACACTGCTCGTCCAGGCTAATCAAGGGGATAATCAAGACTTTCGTGTTCTATGAGTCGACGCACCAGTTCTAAGCACTGTCGTGCACTATTCTGGTTGGTTTGCAGTAGAGGGCAGGCCTACAAAATTGTGAGAACCCAGAAGTCACACTAGGCGGAGGAGCCCTTACCATCTCGGAAAAAGTGATATCTCTATACTCGCAGGACAATCTCCCAGCTTCACCTTGACAATTTAGCCAAAAGAACATACGTCGTCGAAAATCGAGCAAGTCACCTTCTCCGAAGCTAGGTGCGAAGAAAGACATGCGATGCGGTGCGCGGCTTGGTCGAAGACCGCAGCAGCCTAGTTACCACTCGATGGCAAAAAGAGTAAAGACCGGGAACCGAGGGAGCATGCGAAAAATGACGGAGGGGACTCTTTTATCGAATAGTGGCTAGTCTGCCGCAAAGGTCATCCAGTGTCTTGAAATGCTGAGCTGTTGAACCTCCAAAGCGATCATATTGCACTGCGAGAGCCTGTTGCGAGGCGTGGGAAGACGTGAAGGAAATAGGGTGCAGCCAAGATGTATATAATCTATACCACTAGCCAGCAGGTCATTGAGGTTGCGTGCTTCTATCTGTGCTCAAAGGGACCATCACAGATCCGCATGATAGGCCATCCTGCCCTTCAGCCCTGGACGATATTGTATGTCGGTTATCCCGGCTTCAACTATGATAAAGAACACATTTCTAACATATCATAGCATCATATCCCAATGCTCACACAGTGACCGGTTTTATATAACAACACTACAGTCCTGTCGTCGATGGGCGCAATCAAGCTTTGAGTAGCAACAGGCATCTGCCAGAACGCACAATCAACTCCGAGGGTATCAACCGGTGGAGATTTCACCGGGAGGGTCTAGATTAGCCATGAAGCATGCAAAGTCTCAAAAACGAGGACAGAGCGACAAGCCAGGGAGCCTATTCTAGTTGGAAGGTGTTTTGTCCTTCACATCAACCATCATCAAATGTCCGGGGTGTGTTGCCTGGTTAGACGCATCCCCGATATGCTCCGTCACCTTCATCCTGATAGAGTTTGCTCCGAGGAGAATGTGGTGTTGTCGTGTACCAAACTGCCTTGCCATATGGAGAAAATGGCTTGCCCCGTTCCAGTAGCTATCTTACCAAGGCTCCCTTAGTCCCGATCATGCCCCGTTCATAGTCGCAACTCCGCCGCATAAGAGTCGTTGTTTTCGACACTTGGGGTCCACAGGTGTGACATCCTGGTTAGGTTTCCTAAGATGGGTTTTTAGGCGATGACACGTTGTACCAGTCAAGCGGTAGCTAGTGACAGGGTGCTTGTTGTCGCTGTTGATTGCCGCAGAAGCTGGGGCCAAAAGTCGGCATCTGGTGACTTGAACTGGCAATAGGAGCCATGTTCCTAGCTGTAGCTCTGCTGTTTCCGACTGAGCTCTGCTCCGGCTCTTCGTCTGGATACTGATAGCAATGGGTTGCTTGCAGAAAGGTTGAAAGCCGCTATGGTTAATCACCTGCAGCGGCAGAGATGAACGAAGCGTCTGGATGGCTTCAGATGCGATCTTATCGGTAGTGGGGTCCAAGTATACATAGAAATCAACCATCTTGGCTGACGAGCTTATGGGCAGATACACGCGAATGATCTTTGCTACTTAAGGGGGCCTATAGACCGGCCCCCTCAAGTATGGCAAAAGGTATTAAATGTAATGATATGTCTTATTATTGTTCTCTATATATTCCTTGGCGAAGCCTCGCTAAGGGGAA
>JABCKD010000999.1:0-20208 GCA_013186415.1 Fusarium sp. NRRL 66088 | reverse complement strand
GGGGTGAATATTGAGGGGGAAGGGGAAGGGGAAGGGAAGCCATCTTCAGATTGACCTCCTGACAATCAGATTCTTCCAGATTCGCCTGACAATGAGAAGGCGAGTGCATGTCTCTCTTGTCCAGGGTAGCACAATGTCATGGGATTGAGAGGACACAGACGACAGAAGGGATGTGACCCATCACCTGGTTCCAGGCTCAAGGTGAGGTGACCGAGAAAGCCTCTCAGCTTCAGGTCTGGTCAGGGGAGGCTGGGAGACTCGCATGTACAGTGTACACGAGATCAATAGTCAGCAGCCACGCAAAACAAGTGTTTCCACAGACTAGATCATCAAGTACCGATGACTTGTCCCCGTCGCATCGTGCCGACAGGCCGCATCCTGCGCGTTTTCCACCACGAGGTCCGGGAACTCCACTGTTAACCCGATGGAGCTTGCAGGGTCCTTGCCGCTCAAGTGGGAATAGGCGACAACAGCTGTTTTTTTTCCTTACTCTGCTGCATGAACTGGCCACCTGGGGGCGTTACGCCCGTGGATGCTTCTGGCAAAAGTATTCAGGGATTCGTATTGGGCGTTACGGGGTTGGCGATAAGTCACAGGGGAGACAAGGGAGTCATCTCTTGTTTCTCCGGAGTACGGAGAAGCGAGTAGATGATGACACTTGTCACGGAGAACCCAAGAGATCTAATTTCTTCCGGTCCTGGACTGAACCCGCTCCGCTCCGTCCTCCGGGCCGGGTGACGTGACTTTTTTTTTTTTTGGCTTGGGATTTCCCGATTGACCTACCCTGCAGGATAAAACGGGAAAAGTCGAGCTAACTGTATCCTGATTGGTCAAAGCTCAAGGCTGAATGGATCTTTGTTTGGCCTCTTGACCGCTTTTCCTCTTGAAGGCATGCGCCGTCCAATCCAACGCTGCCATCTTACCACCTTCTATTAGATTTTCCAGATTCGATCTTCAGCTGCAACACAAGGTCACTCCTTTTTTCTACTGCACCAAGCTCAATCTGGATTCAGCTCATTAAACGCAGGATAACACATTCATTCTTTCAGAGAAGGTGTCAGAAAGACCGCGCTCGGAACGAAACTAGCGGCCCGCATTGAATCCAGGAACAAGGACCACCAGCTGCCCACGGCCTCAGCAAAACATTTTTTTTCTTTCCTATCAGAAACAGGGATCTGTCTTGTTCTTTTGGGCTCAAACAAGGCCGAAACGGGAAAACGAAAGAAAAAAAAAGTTTTCATCTTTCGGTTCGGTTCATCTTGCTCCGCCTCAATCTCACTTCTTTTGAGTCCCATCTCTTGACCGCCTCGGGTATCTTGCCCATCATGACTCTCAATCTCGCCGAGTACGACATACTGGTCTTTGATATTGGTAAGACTGAAGCTATTGTTGTTTATTGAAATTGAGATTGTTACTGTGAGGACTGTTTTTTGGGTCTATGAATGTAATATCATCATCAATTGTAACTTTCTCATCATCTTTGTTCAACTCAGTTTTATCTACCACCTTCAGAATAGCTTAATAACCACACGCTTGCAGAAGGAACCGTCTGTCCCATATCCTTTGTCAAGGACGTCCTGGTATGTCGTCCCGTATTCCCGTCTTACTGCTGCGCTGCTGCGTGTCTCTCGCGCCCTTACCGCCTCGGAATCTGTTTCCCCTTACCCATCCATCCATGTGCCACCACCTACCTACCTCCGTCCATCACTCCCCCTTTACCGCCTTCCGGGCCCGGACCTCCGTCCGGAACCCACTGGAAAAAACACCTTCCCCAACCTCCTCATCCCCCGGGCCTCGGCCGATCACCTGCCGGCCCTCACACCCAGTTCTCGGTGCTTGCTCCTCCTCCACCCCCCTTGGTTGCCAAACCAGGCTGTGCCAAGTTGCTAGTAGCGCAGGTCTCGGACGTATGCAGGTCGTTTGCTTGCTTGTTTGTTGTTCGGCCGCAGGCATCCCCAATCTTTCCAGCCTCTCCCGTCTCTCCTTCACCGACTTATGCTCTTTCACACACTGCCCAGTGTCGTCACTCAGACAACGCAAACTGACCAAGGTTTCCTTCTCTTGCTGGCGCTAGTTCCCATACGCCCTCGAAGCTCTCCCCAAGGTCCTCGACCAAGAGTGGGATAGCCCCGAGTTTGCAAAGTACCGCGATGCCTTTCCCGAAGAGTATCGCAACTCGCGCCCCGACTTGGAGGCCCACGTCCGCGATCTCGTGAAACGCGACGTCAAGATCGCCTACCTCAAGTCCCTCCAGGGATACCTCTGGCTGCAGGGCTACAAGTCGGGTGACATTGTAGCTCCCCTCTTCCCGGATGTCGACCCCTTCTTCAACCAGGCCGTCAAGAAAGGCAAGAAGATCATCATCTACTCATCTGGCTCCGTCCCGGCTCAGAAGCTCCTCTTTTCCCATACAAACTCGGAAAAGTCTGACATGACGCCTCTCATCGCCGACTACTTTGACACGACTAATGCCGGACCCAAGACCGAAGTTGATAGCTACAGGAAGATCATCTCTAGCCACCCAGAGCACAAGGACCTGGGTAGGTGGCTCTTCCTTAGCGACAACATCCACGAGGTCTCAGCTGCCGTCGAGGCGGGTATCCGTAGCGTGCCCGTCATCCGTCAAGGCAACGCGCCCTTGCCGCCAGACAACCCTCTGACCAAGCTCGCCATCTCCGAGTTCAAGCATTCGGAGGATGCATGATAGACAGCTGCAAAGGTCCCGGTGGGGAAAAAAGGGCAAAATCGTCGAATCGTGTGGCACCCTGGTGCGGAGAATGCAAAAGAGTACGGATAGTGACTCGCTAGACATTCTAGTCCCTCCCAAATCTGAGACCGCACCGTGCTGTCCAGCTGATCTCTTCTCACTGGTGAACTTTTGGTGTACCCGTTATTCATGCATGCATTGCATTGCCGTCGCATGTATCGGTGGTGCGACACACGGCATACTGCGAAGAATCGACCCATCTTCTCCATGGGCAGTACCCAGTAGACGTTCGCCAAGACTCCGTAGATAACCTCCTCGTCCAGATCAAGTCGATCCTCTTGTGCCAGTTCATTGCCGTGTGCCCGAAACTCCATGAGTTCGTCCATTGTGGAGGGGGAGTTGGTTGGGCACGCGCGCATATGCAGCTCGTTTTGAGGGTCCCCACGCTGTTGTCGTGTTCATCCACATCAGTTAGCTTGAATGGGTGGTCGAGGCCTTCAACGTCATAACAAAGTTGTTTCGTGTTCTCCCTGGGTTAATCTCCTTCTTGGCAAAGTCGGACCGCTTATCGGAGACTCCCTCAGCTCTCCTCCACAGTGAGTATGCCAGCTTCTGAGTCATCTTTGACTTTTCTCGAACGTAGCCAAGCATCGTCATCAGCTCTCCAAACCGGGTCTCGGTAAAGTATCGTGAGTTGTCAACACAGCTGCGAGGGAGAACCACAAATAGACAAGGAAACAGCTTCTTCTCAGCCGTCACCGCCGAATGCTCAGATGCAGGTCGAAGAAAGGAGAGTGTTCTCAGGAGCATCTGACCGCGCCCCTCGGCTTCGGGCACGAAGTTGAGCACCAGACTGAGCGAGATGATGTCAAACAACTCAGATTCGTCCTTTGGCAACGGCCGCTCCATGAAGTCTTGCTGCTTGATCCCTGGCTCTTGACTGTTGAGGTCGATATGCTGCATGGAAAAGATGCCACTCGTCGAACACGCATTGCGCGTGCTCAATGCACCAACCTCCAGCATCCTAAGGGGTTGGGAGCGTTTCTTGAGATCTGACACCGGCATCCACTCGAGGAGAACTCTTGACGTGTCACCTCCTCTGTCGACACTCTGTCCCTGCAGACTGGCCTTTTGGTAGTGATCGAGGCCACCCAGCTTGGCGATTTCCTCCGCGAGTCGAGACTCTGTGGTCTTGTCCCCCTTGGCTGCGGCCTGCCTCCTTTGCTTCTCGAGCTGGTGGTGTGTGTTGATCAGGGTCCTGCTGGCTTTCCTTGACATGGACCGGGAAGACTTGGCAGTTGGAGGACGGCCACTGGAAAGGCTTTTCAGCCTTGTCTGCTTCTTTGAGACCATTCTTTCCTCCAAGTCGAGAAGTCTGTCGTGTTGACCCTGAACCAGTCTTCAACCCCTTTGAATCTCAACTAAACTCATGTTAGTATTGGTGAAAATAAGAAGGACAACATTCGTAGAACTCACACCTTGCAATATGTATGAGTCCCCTTCAAGCAGCAAAGTCGGATAGAATATACATCATTCCAATTGGAAAGACATATTGATCAATATGAAAATTGGCTACAGAATTTGAAGGACCCTTGCAGCTTAGCTCCCTATTTCCAACCCAGTCTCAGCGATCCCACAAACTGTGCTTACCTAACACAAGCCCGCTTAAAATCCCCCCTCGCTCAGATCACGTGTTTTTCGCAACCAAAGCCCCTCAACCAATTAAATCCTCGCGTTCATCAACCCTAATCGACAATCCACACAGAAGCTAAATTCATCTTTTTTTCTCGCGCTCATGAATTTGAACTTTTGATTCAACCGACGACAACCAAGCACCACCGACAATCTTCGTGCTCACGACAACCCATCGACACAATGGCCGGCAAGGATACCAAGGGCAAGAAAGGTACGACATGATTTGAAAGAAGCAAAAAGAGGGAGAGAAAGAGATGGAACGAAATATTCGAGAATGGGAACGGCGACGGGAATTTTTTTATCGATGGGAATTATCTGAAAAACGAAAAATCTCGGTCGTCGATGCGATACGATGGATTCTTCGAGCCGAACTCGCCTTGAACATCTCCTCCTCTCTCTCCTCTCTCGAGCTTCAATACTCTCCTCTCCGCGCATCATGCAGCAGCAGACTTTGCGAGTTCTGAACAAGAGCGATTGCTGATGCTTCTTGTGATATAGCCCCCAAGGGCCTCTCTAAGGCCAACGCTGCCGCCAAGGCTGCTCTCAAGGGCGTAAGTTGAACAATCCTCACCTCGGACGGCGCAACACGATCAAACTAACCATCATATAGACCAACTCCCACAAGAAGAGCAAGGTCCGATACAGCACCTCGTTCCACCGCCCCAAGACCCTGGTCGTCTCGCGCACCCCCAAGTACCCCCGCAAGTCGATCCCCTCGCAGCCCCGTCTCGATGAGCACAAGATTGTCATCCACCCTCTCAACACCGAGAGCGCCATGAAGAAGATGGAGGAGAACAACACCCTCGTCTTCATCGTCGATGTCAAGGCCAACAAGGCCCAGATCAAGCTTGCCCTCAAGAAGCTCTACGACATTGACACCGTCAAGATCAACACTCTGATCCGGTATGTTTTTAACCACACAAATTTTTTTGGACAGTTCTTTACTAACAGAATCCAGCCCCGACGGTTCCAAGAAGGCCTACGCTCGCCTCACCCCCGATGTCGACGCTCTCGACATTGCCGCCAACAAGCTCTCCCTCGTTTAAGAAAATTAAACGAAAAATGGGGGCTTGCTGTGGGTTTCTGGCGTGTCTTTGGGTTGGTTTTTGGTCTGCTGAAAATGCGAGGCATGGACATCGGGAAAAAAGGCGTACAAAGAGCTTGTCGTTTAGAGTGCAAATGATCATGAATTCAAGGCCGCCCAGCACGCCGTGCCCGTTGGAATGCAAAAAAAAAAAACCGTAACTGTGAAGAGTGGTGATAGCAGTGAATGTGAAAAAGTTGTGTGTATTCTTGTCTATCATTATTGTCGAGTGTCATTGAACGTGAGACGGTTGACCATCCATACGGACCAAGGCCATAATATGTCCAACACATCAGGCACATATCCAACCGGTGTGTCTTTCCCCTCATAATATACACGGCCGTCCGTAAATCTCTTCAACCGACAAAGCCGAGCCCGTCCTGGCCATGGACCAGCATTTTTCCATGACCCGTCTATTGTACAAATTCCTGGTCTTCCTCCCCACTCAATGCAGAATCATTATGCTCGTTTAGTTGCGCATGCCGTTCAGGTGCTTCATCGTGAGGTAGTTGACATCGAGGAATCGCTCGACGCAGTTGGCGAGGCATGTCTCCTCGCCTTTGTCAAGCTTGTTGTTCTTGATGCTGCCCTGGACGCACTTGTTCCAGCACATCTGGGTCAGGCTGTGAGTTTCTGCACAGAATAAAGTCAGTATACCATCCTTTCACAGTATCCTCAGTGTTTGGGTAGAGACATACGAGCCTGGATCTGCGAGCGCTGCTGCTCGTTGGCGAGGAACTGTCGCAGCTCGTTGCGATCGTTGTCGTTGAGCTTCTCGAGGTCGGCGTTGTCGATGGAGATTTGTTGGGCGCTCATCTTGACGGTTTGTATGTGCGGTGCGTGACGGCGTGGACGGTAGACGAGAGAGAGGTTGTGTGCGAGTTGGGGACTTGTTCTGTGAGTTTCGGTTCAAGATTTTCGATCATCGCAACGCTTGAAGCCGCTGACCAATAATGGACCGTGGAGGATTCGCGGGATGGACCCACCACTCGCTCCTCATGAGTAAGGCACTCCAGAATTGCATTGAGAGAGGAACATGAATGACAAGACTTTGGGCTATTGTTGGGTTGATAAATAGGTAGACGAGTCTGCTGGATATGTCAGTCACTCCAATCTAAATTCTCTTGTTTGGGTCTTGTCAACAACTCCAACATCTTCATACAATGTCTCACAGTCACACAACCAAATACACACAAAGACTAGAACTCTATCAGTAACCTCTATTGACTAATTACTTAGGAATCATTATAATGATCCTGCCTAGAATACCCTTCTTCGTGTGCCCATTTCTATATAGAACACGCCTTCAAGTATCTACACCAGTCTAATAAAGTCCAAAGAAACCTTAAAAGAATGCACGGCGCCTCTAGGACAACCCAATATAAACAACATCTAGATGTAGCGCTTCCACCGAGCAAGCAACATGAAGATGATGCAAAGGAAGACCATGAAGCTAATGATGCAAAAGAAGGCCGTAAGGTTACCAGGATCACCAAACGGAACCGGTACGTTCATTCCGAACACACCGCTGACCAAGTTCAGGGGGACGAGTACCGAGGCCAAGAAGGTGATCTTGCTGAGAACTTCGTTGGTGTGCGTGCCCTGAGCGATACTGTTGATCGAGACTGTCGCCAGGTAGTTGCTGTGTGCCCGGGACAAGATCTTTTCGAAGTGACCAAGGTTGGTAGCCATGGTCACAACGTGATCCTGAATGTCACCCAGGTACATGCCAATGTCCATCCGTGGAGTCACCTTGTAGTTTTCGTTGCATCGCTTGGTGAAACCACGGAGAACATCCGCCTTTCCACCCAGGAGTCGGAGTAGAGCCAAACAGTTCTTGCGGGCGCGGCCAATGGATCGGAGGAACGAATTGGAGTCGTCCTCACGCATGACGAACACCTCATCCTCGATAGCATCCGCCTCGAGCTCAATCTGGCGAATGACGGGGCCAAAAGAATCGACAATGTCGTCACTGTTTAGATGGTTAGACAGGTTTGTGTAACCAAGAAACGGTCAATACTTACATCAAGGCATAGCAGATCCAGTCGCTGCTAAGAGCGACGTAATCCTTGAGGGCAGTGATTCTCTTGCGGACCTGGGCGGCGTGCGAGTTGGGCTCAAAGCTAAAGCTGAGCGTACCCTCTCGGAACACAATCACATATGTGTTGAAGGGCTCATACTCGATGCCATCAGGCTCCTGAACAACCGAGAAGGAGCGGAAGCAAGCAAAGTAGTACGACGGGAAGAGTTCAATCTTCTCGCGAGCCTCCTGCGTAATGATATCCTCAATGGTCAGGGGGTGGATACCAAAGGCCTTGCAAATGCTCTGGACCTCGTCCTTGGTGGCCGTGTTGACGTTCAGCCACCAGACACCATCTTCCTCATCTTCTGGAAGCTCGAAAAGCCCACGAATATCTTCGCCAGGAAGGACGAGATCGCCCATCTCGGCCGCATGGATGGTAGACTCCCATGCCGAGGAGAAGAAGCTGTACCGGTTGGGGTCAATCGGCGCAGCTTGAGGCTTCTCGGAGACGCCCTCAGCACTGGTATGAGTGGTCTGGTTCGTCTTCTCACGTGTCATAGAGTCTTCCGACAGTGGCTCCATAATATCTCCATCAATAGTCACCATCTGCTGTGCTCGCGACTGAACCCGCTGATCCTCGAAGCTCTGCTTACGTTCAGCAGCTCGCTCGGCCGCACGCTCAGCAGCTTGCTCATTGATAAAGTTCTCGAGATAGTCAAAGTCGATATAGAGCTGATCCTTGTGGTGGCTTTCTTTGACGGGGAAGCAGACGTCCTCTTCGGCAGTTCTATTGGTAGAGATGCTGGCATTGTCGTTATCGATGGTGTGGGGCTTGCTCCGGTAGCTGCGCTTGCTCGAGATGGACATGGCACGGCTCACAATGTCCTCGTTGTCGGGCCTGGACTCGGAGAAGGACAGGTCTCGCTCTCGGCGACGGGCCTGAGCAAACGCCTTGACCGAGTTGGGTGGAGAGATGGAGCGGTCCGTAGAGTCCACAGTAGGCCGGCGGCTGCGGCGAGTAGTCGGGGAAGCATCACCTGCTTCTTCATCGATAATGGCTTCTTCGAAGTCGCGAACTCGGATGGCAGGGGGCGCAAGGGTCGCTTCAGGCTCGTTCCCGAGCTGTTGAGCACCGTATAGGCTGTCAAAGGTGCCACGGCGGGGACGCTCGACCCTCTGAGTCGAGACCGACTGGTTGCGGTGGTCGTCAAGCTCAGGGACGGGAGTTCCGTACCGAGGCATGACGGCGGATTCTTCGTGGTCAGACATTTTGAATTGACGTGATTGTTGCCTCAGGGGTATCAATGCCGATATGATGACGGTGTATCGTGGATGAAAGGGGGTTGATCCAGGGGAGGGAGGTTGGTGACGGACTCGATATTATAGTCCCATAGCTTGATGATTATACTGGCGTCGTCTGCTCGAGTCGATTATAGACGTCGCACCCGGCGCGGCATGGGCGCGCCGCGTCTGGGTTTTGTTCAATGCGAAACTATGGCCTGGCGGGTGTCGCCAATGGCCGCTGGTGGTGAACCGGGAGGATATATAGAAGCAGGAAGATGACGGCGTGGTGTTATCGAAAGACCAGTTATGGAGGCTTCTGGTTTACTCCGCTGTAGACCCAGAAGCTGGGACCGAAGAGCGAAGGGAGGGAGACGTTGGAAAAGGCGAGTTGAGCCAACTTGAAAACTTGAATCGAGATAGGCGAGACGCCGGTTATTCGAGATGATGTCGAGTGGCGTGGTTGAGGTGGTTGCGCGAGTCGACAACAATAGGAGCGGTCGAGATGGAAACCCTTGGGGATTCGATGGAAGTAGTCTCTGAAAGAGAACAGAGGTGCATCAGCCTAAGGGAGTTGGGCTGGTTTTATTCTGTAACCAAGTTTGTTTTTTTCTCCTTGGGCCTGAACGGGGGAGAGAAGACGGGGCCGGGTGATGATGCTAGGGCCTCTCGTATGACAGTGCAGGGTCAAGGGCCAAGTTGGATGCCGGCGCGGCTAGGCCTAACGAGATTTTCTTCTCGCGTGTGGTCAAGCGCAGCCGGTGTCAGATGCTCAAAGAAAAGAATCCGGTTGAACAACGAACACGAAGAATAAAAAATAACTCGTGGGTTGTTGAGAGCGACGAAGCGAGGGATGAGTTGGGTCAAGTTAACTAAAGAGAAGTTGGGATGGGGTTCCTTAAAAAGAAGTGGGAAGGGCTAGTTAGAAAAAAAAAAATTGTCTTTGGTGGTGCCGGGGGCCGAGTGGCCGATGGCGCCAAATGACTATCACAAGCCGAAAGAGAGCTCTCGGGTTGGTCGAGAAGGAAGAAGGAGAGGCCGCCACTTCCCGAAATTGGGCACTTGTCCTGCAGGTTGAGAGCTTGGCCTGACTCTTCGCCTTTTGTTTGGTGTGTGTCGGCTCCTTCCCCGATTCTGGGAATGTCTGGGCGCGGCATGGAGCATGGATCCCGCATGGATCCTGCCATGGTTTACAGTGGGCGCCACACTCAGACGTGCCAAACTCGGGATTTGCAGCGCTGTCATGCGCCACATCAGGAACGCCTCAGGCAGTTGGATCCTGATAAGGTCCTGACAGCACGATAAGCAGCGGAGACGGCCTGATAAGATTTGCCATTGGTCAGGCCGTACGGAGTGCCAGAAAGAGAGAAGAGGTACGTACCTCCATGCTTCCTGTCTGGGTCCAGGCCAGGCTGTTAGCACCACCGGCCTCGGCCGCTGGAGCTCCATCGTCTCAATGGGGGTTGCAGGTGCTGTGCTGTAATTAGGCCAGCCCTGCCAGCGTGGTCCCTCGATGATCCATTCCTCCATACCATCAAAGCAACCATATCACGTCGCCAACACGACAGACTCAACCAGTCGCGGATCATCCATTGCAGCCGCTATCGCCTGACTCGCTTTCCACCGTCCGCCATTTTATCCCACCGACCAAAGCTTGTTTTCCGCCAGTCTCCTACAAGCGGCATAGTCACCGAACCCGTCTACAAAGGGCCAGCTGTCGACACCACAGCGTGACCATCACATTCTCGTCCCCCGATCGGAACTATCACGAGCCGTAGACATCCGGAATAACAACCATGGCGGACCAGGTTCTTGACCAGTTGCGCGACGTCGTTGACGGCCAAATTGTATATCCCCCTTGTTGCTATGCTGGTCAGCATTGGATCTAACTGAAACTCCCCTGTAGGACTTTGAAGGTCAGAAGCTTGCTGAGCTCCTTGCCACGGTTCTTCTCATCGTTTCGGGTGTAAGTTCACTCTTTCCCCCTGGTCTGACTCAACTGATTGACTGACCTTGCGCTAGATTCTCTCCTTCGTTGTCGGTTATGTCCTCCAGGATATCAAACTCGCCGTCTACATAGGACTCGGCGGCACCGCCTTGACCTTTCTCCTCGCAGTCCCCCCGTGGCCATTCTACAAGAAACACCCAGTCAAGTGGTTGCCAGCAGGCTATGCATACGATCTTGCGAGCAAGGGAAATCAATAAATTGGGTGGCCTGCCTCTGGCTTGGTTGTGTCATCATGTCTAAAGCTATCAAAGCTTGTCCATACTCTGTTGGCAGTTCTTTTTCCCGGCCAAGTCTTTTTCTTGCCGTCGTCGAATATGATACTCGAATGCGTCGCCTTCTCTCTTCATCGTCCGTACTTCTGGAACTCCCAGTCTCTGTTGTCCAATGGGCAGACGGATCGGGCCTTTAGCCATCGTGAAATGCAGTGGAAATGGAAAGCATGCTAGATGATTGTCAGTCCAAGTCGGTAGTAAGCCCATAGAGTCATCTTACGTTGCAAATACCCCATGCCACAGTACACTCCTCGCTGGTGGCAGAAGCCTGGTTGGCCTGGCATTCGATGCCTGTAATCCGTTGTCAGCACATGTCCATGATCTCATGAAGGGCCTGATAAATCTTACAAAGATCCATGATGTGGTTTCGGCAAATGGCGCAGTTGTCCACGACAATGTCCCAAGCCCAAAGAGCAACGGCATTCCACTATACGGTTCCAGTCAGCATGATGCACAACAAGACCGACCTTGCCTGGACGTTGGGCTCGCATCATACCTTCTTCACCTCGAACTTCTTCTTGCCCTCGATGGCCTTGCTGCTGGAGCCCTCGGCCTTCTTGGCGACGGCGCCGGGCGCATCGCTCATCTCGACATCAGCCATGGTGAATGTAGGAGTCTAAGGTCGGTGTGGGAAGTATATGCAGTGTGGGTGCGTCGGAAGGGATACGGCAGCGCAGCTGGTCACTGGTAATGGTCAGCACGAGACGTTTGTGCGCGACAGAATACGGCGAGCGTCGTGAACAAGAATGCCCGGAGCTGGGGTTGCGGTCGAGAGGTCAAGGTGGAGGACGTACGAGCTGAAGGTATATGCTATGCACAGTGAAGGCCTGCCTGCAGATGTTAGAAGCAAGAATCTGACAGAAGTGCGGGCAAAGATGACTGGTTAACAAAGAAGCACCTTGATGGTGCAGAAACGAAGGGAGACTCACAGGTGCTTATATGTTTGGCCAAAGTGATGATGCGGCTCAGATGAATGGAAGGCTGGAAGTGGGATGGAGAGCTAGGCAGCTAGGCAGAGATCCGATCCGGACCAGTATCCTTGGTGGCCGAAGGGACTGGACCTAGGTAGGCTGTCTGGTGAGTGTCAGCCGCCAACTCATCGCCGAGTCCCCTGTAATTATAGGGCATTTATAGAGAGGGGCACTCATGCTGCACTCAGCCTTGCAGCCAAACACTTCAATGGCGGGGTGATGACGATGACCTAAGCATTCTGGACGGGCGGCCAGGCCGATCGTGGCCAGGAACCAAGCATCAACCGTCGCTTATCGTGTTTTGATAGAGCGTTAGGTTGATTGCTTCAATGGAAGACGCCACAAAGAGGAAAGAGTTTCATTCATGCATAATCATTAGGAATATTCTTTCGTTGAGGGGACCTTCTAGAAATTCAATACAGTTGATCTCAAAGTTCAAGCCCGATCAACCTCAAATTCTTCCATGGGATACCCGGTCGACGCTGAGTTTTTCTTGCTGTTTGCGTCAGGTGCGGATTCTGGTTAGGTCGTGTACCCAATCGATACCCTGTTGGGCGCCTGGGCAGACTCTGTTTTCGCTGCGTTGGTAGGTGCGTGCTTCGCCTCGCCTTGTCACAGGCTCTGAAGCGCCTCAGGCGCCCACTCACGTCCCTTGTTTCCCGTCCCGCAGGCCAGTCCAGTCCAGTCAAGTCCTGTTTCTTTCTCCCTCCTCCCACCACCCAGCGAGCGTCATCGCCTCTTCCTTATTAACTCGCCCTCCCGTCTTGCTTCCCCCCCTCATTACTCATTCCTGGACTTAACTTGCCTTGCGCGCACCATGATCAGACTAGACAACTCTTTCTTCAGGATAACTACTTTCTATTCAATCGTCACACCCGCTTCCTATTCATCACATCTTTCAGATAATCCTCCCGGATCTTAATTCGTCCTTTTTCTTCTTCGCGCCTGTCGCAATCCGTCTCAACCGCCCTCGACAGTTTCGGTTTCGTCTCACCCTTCGTCTTTCCCCTCACACCCCGACCGACGCCTTCGACGACTCATACGTCGCCACCAACACCATGAGTGAGACTCCATCTCAGCCAACAACCACACCCGCGCGCCGTAGGCAGGGTCGCGGGAACGGTCGCTCTGCCGCCCACAAGGCCTACGCCTCGGAGAATGATGTCGCCAACCTCGACCCTTCTCGCTATGAACGCGGTCCACGAACTCCTCAGAAAGGTGCTGGCACGGATTCTCCCGCTGCCCAATCGAATCATACCCACTCTAAGCAGCGATCCCGGAACAACAACAACAATAATAACAACCATCACGGCAATAACAACAATCATAACAACAACAAGTCTCGGAACAACAAGAACTCACCCAACTCTCCAGACTCTGCCCGTCCCGGTGGCCGTACTCCTCCGAATCAATCATCCATGAAGTCGACTGCTGGCCCTGCTTTCGCCGGAGCAACCTTCCACGCCTCTCCCGCTCCGTCCGCTCTTCCACTTCCCAGCTTCGTCACCCGGTCGTCTATGGAATCGCCCAGTGCCAACAGGACTTTGGAAGATGCTGTCCAGGAGCCTTCTCCTCCCAGCTCTAACGCACCCACTCCTCTGCAGCAGCCCTCTTCTGCTGCCAAGGGATCTCCTCTCGACTTCATGTTCCGCGCTCATCGTGAAGAGAAGGAGCGCCAGCGCAGTGGAAGTTCTTCCAGCTTCCGACCTTCTGGCCTCGCTCACGATTCGCCTTCTTCTCAATCTCCATTCGAACCTGGTAGCGTCCCCAAGCCAGCAACTCTTCCGCAAACGGCTCGCACTCAGGCCCGATACAATTCTGGACCTATCGACAGCGCCGACCTAAACGCAACACCCGGCCAGCCCATGGGCCCGGCCTTCTCAACACCTTATCAAGAGCGTATCAAGGCAGCTCGCTCAAACTCTGCGCGAAACCCTGCCACGCTGGGCTCCTCGCCCTCTCAGCCAAGGACCTCTCACCTTGAATCAGACGACCCTACTGAGGCCCTCAAGAAGTTCCTGTTCGGTTCTAATGGTGCCTCTGCGGCCAAGACCATTCCTAATGGTTTCTCTTCTGCCCCTCCTTCTCAGCCTTTCAATCATCCCCGTAGCGGACCTGGTGCACCGGGTGCTTACGAGGGCCGTCCCAATAATCTGCGGGCTATGGAGGATGATCTTCGACGTATTCTCAAACTTGACTTGGCAGCTGGATCTCCAGGCCAAAACCCACGTCTATTTTCCTAGACTCTACACAACACACACACACACACACACACACCATCATTCTGGGCGTTTGACGGTTCAGGGGTTTTCATTACTCCTTCTACATCTCTTTTCGACTGACGGCAGTCCTCAGACCAGACGGCATCAACGGAACGCGATATATGACGACGGTGTTTCTCGTCACATGACAGGGGAGAATCGGCTTTGTCTCTTGGACTTGGGCGTTTCAAGGATTCAAGACATATCGGACGGAGTGTCGGGTTAGGCTTTGTGATTCAGCTATGGGATACCTCGGAGTCATCTACTGATTTTTCTTTTACTACTGTCTCAGACTCTGCTCTTAAAGGAAGAGCCTATAGGTCTAGATGGTGGGTTGTTTATATCGAGGGAGCCTGGATGTACATTTGGGATGTGCGGGTTGTATCACGATCAATCATTTGCTTCTTGGACTGTTTTTGACGATACCCGAGGGTTTTTTCTTTTCAGTTCATATGAAAGCATGGCGGATAAGGGGGATGAAGCGAGATGTTGGCGGTAACGATGTCTTTTGGCATCTAGTATGAGGCGCGTTGGCAGCGATGATTACTGGTAGTTGATGAATCTCATGATGCGTTGCCCAGCAACTGGTTCATGTGTAATAGAGTGACTTGCTTCACAGTAAAGTTATAGCAAGGTTGCAAGTCTAATATGTGGTTTACTTTATTGTTGTGATATGCAAGAGTATCAAGCTATTTGGTTTGGTTGGGATGTAACATGGAGCACAAGGCTTGAGAATAATTCAGTCAAGGAAGGATGAGAGCCGTCCAGCAGGGATAACACAGCGACATTGAGACGCAAGAGGCAGGACACACAACTAGATCTAAAGACCAGTTGTATCACTTTTTGGACTTCTGCCTTCTCTTTTCCTCTCGGGAATACATTATCCCATGAGAAAGAAGCAGATACTTGGAGAAGAAGTCCTCGGCAAAGTCGTCAAACTTGACATAGTCCGCACCGAGATGGTAAGCTGCGGCGATGCCACTGACACAAGCAAGTTCATGCATGTTCTGAAACCGTCTGTCAGTTTCTTCCAAAGTCAGATGTTGAGTTAGGGGGAACATACAACCAATGTCCAAGAGCCAGCAAAGAAGGTGCTCTGCTTGCCATGCAGAAACATCATACCTGGGACAACACGGAGATAATGCTGCCACCTATGTCCTAGCTGGTGCCACCAGTTCTTCTTGATGATCTTGGACTCGTCAATCTTATCAATCGTCCACTTGTCACGCTCCTGGCTGTTCAGGAAGATGGTCTGGTACACAGGCTCATACGCATCACCAGACTCGAGATTTGCCTTCTTGAGCTGGTGCTGGTAGTTGCTGCAGTTGAACGACATCTCAATCTTCTTGGGATCCTCGGGGTACGTGTACGTGTAGTACATGGGCCGGAAGCCTGGAGAATCGCCCTCGCCCTTGGAGAAAGACACCTGTTTCTTCTGGTCATCCGACTTGGGCTCGGCGCAGAGATTAGGTTTGAAGTGGGTTTCGTAGTGCTCCTCGAAGTACTTGGAATCTGAGTGAGTAATGGTAATATCATCGTAGAAAGCTGCGCCTCCGAGCACGAGCTTCTCACGCATGGTGGCAGTGTTGCCCAGGAGGTCGAGGGCAGTGTCCGCAAGAACGCAGAGGACCATGTCATCGAATGACTCCTCGGTGGACTCATCAGTCTTGTTGTTCTTGATGCGGAGCTTGACGCCATTCTTGGATCTGTGCAGTACTGTCTCGACCTCGGTGTTGGTCCTGACATCGGCGCCCTTACTCAACAGATCATCCTTCCACTTCTTGTAAAACTCGTCAAGATTGTCAAAAGTGACCATCTTTGGTAGATTAGGCAGCAATGTCTCCGAGTCGTAGTCCCACAGCTTCATGTTGGGGTCATCAAAAAGCCGCTCTACAATGGCCGAAGGGACATTGGCAGTCTGGTTCCCGGTGCCGAGGAAGAGGGCGATGAGGGGGTACACCATCTTGTCGCCAAACTCCTTGCTGAAGAAGAAGAGCCGCATCATGACTCTGATCGGGATAAGTCCGAAGACCGGCATGGTCCACTTGATGAACTTGAGGAAGAAGCCGAACCGCTTAATGTCGGACGAGAACTGGGAGATGAGATTGCTTGGGAAGCAGTTGGTCCAGAAGCGATCTTCCCCCTTGCCGAATGAGACCTGCAGCTCAACCTCCTCTGGTGGGTGGCCATGCTGCTTGAAGAAGTTGAATGTATGCTTGAAGATCTGAACGGCGTGTTAGTACCGCCGATACCTCACGATGTCACTGTAACTGACCGGAGAACCTCCTTGTACTCCATTGTTCATCCAGGCTGCACCATATCGTTCCTCGTCGAGAGGGATTGAGGTTGCCTGGCCGCCCACAACATCACAGGCTTCAAGCACAGTGACCTTGAATTTGTTGGGGTGGTTCATTAGAGTGGCCGCACATGACTGTGATGCGGTAAGTTTGATGTTCATGTACATGCGTTAGGTAATTGCATCACTCACCATGCCGGCCGCCCCCGCACCGACAACGACGATATGCTTTTTATCGCTGCTCATTCTTGCAGGTTGAGGTCACGGCGATATTAACGGCGAGATTTGTGAATGCAAGAGGGCAGTGGTGGCATAACGACCGAGATATAAGGCCCGGTGGCTTCGTGGACGTCATTGACTTTGATACTGCCTTGTAACATGATCGGAGCCACCATGCAAGGAATTATCCACATGTCGGAGGTACCGCGGATCATAGACTGCAGCCATTGTATCTGGTGACCAGAAGGACCTGATTGAGGGCATCTGTGACAAGAGGACATGCTGTGTTATCGAGGCTGTGTGATATTCACGATATTCACGTCGCATCCTGTGTCTTCTGTAGGGTAGCTCCACCATCACTTGCCGGATCACCTGCCTCCCTTCGACAAAGATCATGGACGACACGATGGCACGTGACCTCGCGTTGTGTAACATTACAATGGATGTGAATGCAGGGATCTTGACGTAGCAATCCTCGTCTCGCCTTTTAACGACGACGTTTGTGATTAAGCCATCCAAATTCAAAAACATTTACACTCGATAACGTCGCCCAAAACCCCAAACTCAGTTGACTTCATCCCAAGCACTTTACCTTCAGGAACCAACGCTGGAGCCGAGCTGGACGGGATGACTGGATCCCGCCAAGATGTCCCCGACCCGGGGAGCGACATGGACGAGGACGAGGCGCTGCGCTATGCTATCGCCCTCTCGCTTCAGGAACAGGAGAAAGAGAGTCAAGATCAGCAAACATCATCCAAGGTCCCACCCGCATCAGCTTCTTCAGCTTCATCGAGCCGCCGGAACGGGACTGGCTCGGGCGGGGCCTCGTTCGGCCTCCTCTCGCTCGATCGCAAGAAGATGGAACAGGAAAGGCTGCAGAGGTTGGCCAAGCGGCGCCGCTCCCATTTGGACGAAGACGACGACGACGATGTTGTAGAGGTTCCACCGCCCAAGAGAAAGACGCCCGTCGAACCGTCTAGGTCTCTGCCCGGGCCATGGTCCCCGAGCTCCTCGCCGCCGCCGTTTCCAGGCGGTGTCATCAAGCGGACTTGGGCGAGGGGATACCCGCGCACTTCCGAGGACATCAAGATCGAGGAGGTGTTTCAGAAAGATAGGCTGGAGCTTGCCGTCCTCAGCTCATACCAGTGGGATGACGAGTGGCTTCTATCAAAGATCGACCTCAGGAGGACCAAGTTGCTGCTCGTGGCATATGCGGCAAACGAATCCCAGGTGTGTGTCAATCACGACTGACTCGACGTCTCCCCCTTTGGGAATTCGTGACACGGGACAAGACCTGGAGGCTGACGACGGACCCTGCCACAGAAGAGAGAAATGCAATCCAACACGCCACCGGGCATCAGGTTCTGCTTCCCGGCCATGAATGGGCCCGGGGCGATGCATTCCAAACTCCAGCTGCTCAAGTATCCCGACTACCTCAGAGTGGTAGTACCCACAGCGAATCTGGTCCCCTACGACTGGGGCGAGACTGGCGTCATGGAGAACGTTGGTAGCTGAACGAGGCTGCGCCTGCCGGGGCGCCCTTGAGCATGATTTGCTGACCAGATCTCTCCAGATGGTCTTTTTGATCGATCTCCCCAAGCTAGAGGCCTCGGTCCATCACCAACCAACCCCTTTCTGTACCGAGCTCGGCCGATTCCTGTCAGAGACCGGTGTTGGTGTGGGCATGGTCAGCAGCCTCGCCAACTACGATTTCTCAAGGACGAAGCACTTGGGGTTTGTGTACACCATGTAAGCCCGTGAAAACCCGCGAGAATCCGTCAGCCAGTCAATCAGTCAGTCACTTGTGATGGCGACTTGACCTGGGCTGGGCGGACCCCACATGGATGATGCGCTGATTGCGGAATTGTAGCCCAGGAGGTCATGTTGGTGATTCTCTCAAGCGAATAGGTGAGTTGACAGGTCTCTTCTGGCGAGATCCTGTGTAACAGTGGCTCACATGAGTTCGTCCTCTCCGAACAGGATACTGCGGACTCGGCAACAGTGTGGCTTCTCTCGGACTAGCCACCGACGACCCCGTCGAGGTGGACATCGTGGTGGGTGCCGTCACTGCCGCCGTCGAATGGCAAACCCGAATGAGCAGAGCAAATCACTAACCTCGAGTGAACCATTGGACCAGTGCGCTTCTCTTGGATCCCTCAACTACGACTTGGTGGGCGCAATGTACAATGCTTGTAGAGGTAAGGAGGCACCTCTTTACTCTAAAATACTGTGTAATGCACTGCACTGCATGCAATGCGCTGCGCTGCGCTGCACTGCACCCCTCTTCCCGACCTGACTCCACCCCACACATGGCCCTTGGATCGCCGCGATGTGGACTGACGGAGAGCGGATGGCCTGACGCGCGACATAGGAGACGATGGCATGGCCGAGTACAAGTCGAGGATAGGCCGAACGGTCGCAGCAGCCAAGAACAAGTCGTCAAGCCCATGGCAAGCCAAGCTAAAGGACCGTTTCCGAATCTATTTTCCGACAGACGAGACAGTGGCCCAGAGTCGAGGAGGGCGCATGGTGAGTTTCTGCCCATCTTGTTTGCAGATCGGGAAAAACTGGAGAATCCTCACATGCAAACAAATGATGAGAGAAAGAGGTGCTGCAATCAGTAACTAAGTCATGTACGCTAACACAAGAGGCGCGGGACGCAGGCTGCGGGCACCATCTGCGTCCAGCCCAAGTGGTGGCGCTCGCCGACCTTCCCCACCGAACTGGTGCGGGACTGTGTGAACACTCGGGAGGGACTCTTGATGCACAGCAAGATGATCTTTGTGCGTCGGCAAGTCTCCAAAAGTACGGAAGCGGAAGCGGGAGCTGGGCATTCCCAGTCGCGTGCGGAGCCGCGTCAACGACGTGGACCTGGGCCTAGACTTGAACCTGAACGCGGCCAGCATGAGCATGAGCCGGATCGTCATGATGAAAATGATGATTCAGCGGAACTGAATGCGGCAGTGCTATCTCCGGGTTGGGCGTATGTGGGCAGCGCAAATCTGTCGGAGAGCGCGTGGTGAGTGAGACCCTTTTTTTTCTTAATCCCTAACCCCCTTTGTGAGACATGGGGGAAACATGAGACAACGAGACACCAAGCGACATCCATCCACGGACGGTGCGATGGTGCCGTGGTGGAGCGCCCTACGAACTAGCTAGAGAGTCTTGGGAACGACTTAGACGGAACGGTGACGACTGTATGAATCTGACGCTGACGGGTTGCGGCCGCGATGCGCCAAACAGGGGCCGCATAGTCAAGGACCGAGCGACAGGGCAGCCCAAGATGAGCTGTCGCAATTGGGAGAGCGGCGTTGTGGTGCGGGTGAGCAGCCGCAACAGCAGTAGCAGCAGCGGCATTAGCAGCAGTAGAGGCACCACCACCACCAACAGC
>JABCKD010000998.1:0-30630 GCA_013186415.1 Fusarium sp. NRRL 66088 | reverse complement strand
CGACGCGAGGGATAATATTAGGGCCTAATTTAATAAGTATATTAATTAGAATTGCCGGATTAACTCCCGAGCCTGTCCCCCTGTAAGTCTCCTCGCAAACTCCACTTGGCAAAATTAGCATACCCCGCAATTTCATCCTGCCGACCCCAGATTTCTCTCCGCACTTTAACATCCTGGCTCGTCGATTTTCCTTTCATCCTTGGGCAAAAGCTACGATATTCATCAATCTTCGCCACAAATATTAACACTCGTGGCTCCCCAGTCTATCTCTTTATATTGAAGCTGTCGCTGCTGATTCTACATGTCGGTTCCTCACCTTGGTCAGAGCAGATATGACGCGGCCTTCGTGGTCGATGCGAGCAACAATCCCCACCTGTTCAGGGAGCCACGCCCCAAACGCCGCAAGACACAGTTGGCCTGCAATTGCTGTCGTGTGCGGAAGACAAGGTGTGACGGTGGACGCCCTGTTTGCTATGCGTGCGAGAAGAGAGGCTCAGGAGAAGATTGCGTGTATGAGGAAGGGACGTTGAAAACCCGTAGGTGCGTTGTCGCGCAATCGTATCGCAACAGCCTGGCTTTCTCTGGTGCTAAATGAACGTCCGAAGGCATATACTAGCATTGGAAAGCCGATTGCAACGACTCGAACGGGGCTACGATCCTAGAAATACACGGCTGGATGACAACACGTCCGGAAGCCAGCACGGTAGCCCTTGTCAATGGCAGAAGCATGGGCTGCTCCCGCCACTTTGCCTTGCCGTGTGGTTGTAGAATATGGCTGCTGACCATCACACTAGACTTCCTATTCGTACCCTCATCTCCAGGTGGTAGCACGGCGAAGACGCCCGGCGCGCTCGACAGGCCGGTCCAGTCAATAACAACTTACGCTACTCATGCTCAATCCATGCCCGGCGTGGGCTCAGTTACGACTGCTCTTTGCAGCCAGTCGGAGTCTCTTGACGGTCTAGCGACTGTTTCTACCTCTGCCCATCACCATAATCTGCTGTATGGCGCATCCTCGACAATTGCCTTTGTCAAACACGTACACACCACCATGGACGACACCGATGGTCCATCAAAGCCTAGCACAGAGAAGGGCATGCCTACAACTCCCAGCATAGGGCAGATTGGCCCGCAGACAAGGTACCTGACAGAGTTAGAGGTTTTGCCTATCCGCCGGATTTCCGATAGCTACCTTCAGAGTTTCTGGGAAATAGTGCATCCCGTATTCCCCGTCCTACACAAACCGACATTCACGCATTTTTACGACCTCCTCTGGGAGGCGGCAAACACATCAAGATCAGATACAACAGTCGATGATCCAGTTATGCTTGCCACGCTAAACATAGTCCTCGCAATCGGATCTCGGTTCACTGAGAGCGTGGATCTGTCTAGCCGAGTAATTCAGGCCGAACAGTTCTACCACCGTGCCAGGCGACTCGCTCCTATCGATTCCCTTGATGCATCATCGCTATCGATTGTTCAGTTGCTGTTATTGACCGCTGTCCACCTCCAGTCAACGACGTATTCAAATCGATGTTGGAACATGGTGGGCCTTGCAACACGGGTTGCCCAAAGTCTCGGCTTGCATCTCAATCGAAGCGAATCAGAAACAAGCAATCAGATTGAGAGAGAAATGCGAAGACGGGTTTGGTACACGTGCGTGACTTTGGACAGGTGAGCATATTCTTGTGGTTACTATTGCTACGTGTGAATCGCTACGACATCTACTTACTCAATTCATGATACATGAAGATTAATATCTATGACCTTCGGAAGACCGGCCATGCTCTCACACAACTCTCAGGTACCTTTACCGCTCATGGTCGATGACGAGTACCTTCTCGAAGATGGAGAAGGCGCCCAACCAGCAATCGTACAATCTCGAATGGGGCTATTTGTTTATACTATCCCACTCCTCGACATTTTAAACGAAGTACTCCATTGTCTCTACGCAGAAGCCGGTCAAGCACGGAGTTTCACCACTAGCCAGGACCAGGAAAGGTCCATGTTAGATTTGCAGGAGATGCTGCGGTTGAATACGAAGCTGGATCAATTTCTAGAAGCTCTTCCGAGCAATCAGAGAGTTGAGACTCTTTCAGTGAGCTCACAGACACCAACAAGTATCACCCTGCTTCAATCAAGGATACTATACTGCAGGTAAGCATTGTCGCAGAGTATTTCTCGACCTAAGCACCGATGCTAAACCTCATAGGTTTCTTTATACACGGCTGCTCTTACTCCGCCCAGTAATTCTTTCCCTATCCCGATCCACTTCCAGTCAAGATTCGGACTATACCCTACTGGAGCAGAACAGCCTCGGGCGTGAAATTGCTCTGCGAATGCGTCGGGTTTGCCTAAACACAGCGATCGAGTTGATATCTGTCTTACATCAAGACATGGGCAGTTTGTATCGGTGCTCGGCATGGTGGACCATTTACTGTCTGTCTTTACTATCCTCGCAAGCACTTTATGCTACTCTTTCTAACACTGTGTTCAGTCACTTTCGGCGCAGCTACAGTTTTGCTAGCTTCGCGGCTATCTTCTCAGGAGGACACCATGACGTCTATGAACACTTCACTGGCACTCGCTATGGAAATATTCAAGCACTACATCAATGAGGTCGAGTCATCAGCACAAGCGATGCAAGTAATCGAGGCCCTCAAGAATCGCCTGTCTCATTTTCGCAATACAGGTATAAACTGCCCCTTTCCTGCAGCTTGGTTTGGGCTGTTTCCTCAGGTTGATCGTTCATTTCTAACAATGATTTTTCCACAGGAGTGTCGGGGCCATTAAGAGAAAGCCAGCATGCTACATGCCCTCGAGAACCGTTCACCGAAGACTCTGCATTTGCGTCCGACTTCAACGTCAACAATTTAGAATACCTTGCACAGGGTCTCGCTCCTGATCCCCTCACCGAGGACTGGTTTTCTTACCAGGCGATGTCTTTGGATTTTCAGCACTATCTCTAAGAAAATCGAGATCAATTTGTAAATATACCCCGGACTAAGCCTGCTATGCCACAACTTGACAGAAGTAGCTTTGCTTGATATGTATCTCTTCTACTGACAATTTACTAAACACCGCTGTGAACCCAACCCTGCCTCCTAGAAGTTGACCGGCTGTTTGAATCTCTTGCAAGTCTGGAGGACCCAAAGAATTTTTGTGGTTGGTATCTCAGGCCAATCAGACAACTGACTCTTCGAGGCGAACAAGCAGCTTGCGCCCAGCTGGACCAGCGCTGAAATTGTCGAACATTCTCATGTCTTCTGGGCGCGTGCTAGGATCGATAGTTGCGTTAAATCGTCGGAAAAATGCTGCCACGAGTTTTCTCAGCTCCATTTGAGCCAGACTCCTTTTTGTTAGTGCGAAAGAGAATAAGTCGCCCACACTTCGATACTTACTTTACTCCGATGCACCGCCTAACACCAACCGAGAACGGTACAAATGCCTCTTTGCGTTGTTCAATATTCTCGCTGTCTAGCCACCGTTCTGGTCTGAACCGTTCCGGATCAGGAAATGCTGGCTCCCATCGGTGTATCGTGTAATTTTGTATCCCAATAACAGCCTAGATTCAAGTTGTCAGCGATGTGCTGGGGGCTACAAGATGGAAGTGGACTACCCCTTTGGGAATCGAAACACCAGCGACAGAGCTGTCCCTTGTTGCGACTCTTGGAATCATGGCGACAATGGTTGGATACATGCGAAGGGTTTCGTTGATTACCGCCTGCAGGTACGGTAAATGAGAACAAACCTGCACTTTGTCAACTCCCGAGGCTCGAAATGATCAGATGACTTTCATGTAACGCACCTGATAGTCTGGAGTAGACCTCACGTCTGGAATGGCAGATCTCAGCTCTGATTTGAGCTTGTCGACTACGTCTGGGTGCTGCAGCGTAGCCCAGAGTAGAAAAATGAAGGTATTCGCTGTCGTACCAGTGCCCCCGAACCTGTAAGGAAACCAATGAGTAAAAGATGAGCAATTACTGAGGGTAGTAAAAGAAATGGGTACACGCACATCCCGCTCATGCATTCCTCCGCGACCTCTGAGTCCGTCAGCGGTCGGCCGAGGTAACCATCCTTTTCTCCATAGAGTACAGACTGAAAGAACGGAGTAACGACATTATTCTGGCGGCATTTCCTAATAAGATCGACAGAGTACTATGTTGGCTGTAAGCTTACCCTCTTACGAACGAAAGTTGAGCTGATACTTACTTCTTTCCATGCCTTGACTTTGCGAAAGTTCTCACCAAGACCCCCCGGCAGGTAGATACCGATGTTCTCCAATTGCGGCCAAAACTCTTTCTGCTAGGCTTCAGTTTTCCGTCACGCACAGGGCTGAACGTTTGCCTCCATGAGCAAGCGTAGTGAGAGGGGCATACATATATGAAGATGGGCCTCCATGCCCTGAAGTACGATAGGACTTTGTGCTCTCCTCCTGACTCCAACGACTTGGGGTCATCTCCGAAAAGTAAACGGTCTGCGATCTATTAACCTATGCTTTTACGCACACTGAGGATAGTTCATTCATACAAACTACGTCAAATGACAAAAGATGTACCCGACTGTAGATGTCAACTGGCTTCCCATCTGCAGTCTCTTTGCAGAGAATGTCTAGAAATGTTTGTATCTTGGTGGAAAGTTCTTGCTCGATAGCTAGTAAGCTGCGCTGTGAGTACCCACGGGACAGAAGTTTCCGACGTTGACTATGCGCTTCAGGATTGCTGAATAGAGAAAATATGATAAGTTTATCCACAGTATGATTCTCAGGGGTTCTTACGTAAAACTGAAAAGGTGATCTTCTTCATAGCCTCTCTTCGAAAACTGGGTAGACAGGGATTAGTACGGAGTGAATTCAAGTCTCGGGCAAGGAAAGGCAAACATAGAAGGATTCCTCTTTTTGGAAGTTATCTGTAGTATAAATCTCTCGGACTACGGAGGGGTTGGCGAAAGATAGCTCATTCGGGCCAATCCGAATCACGGGACCTATTGACTTAATAAAACATGTTCACTTGCAGAAACCTACAGAAACAGGCTACTCCATGCAAGACTTACCGTATTTTTGATGGGCTTCATGGATTCTCATGTACTTGAGCCCTTGAAAGTTCGCGCGTCTGCTCCAGACTCTGGAAATCTTGGCCAATGGGGGACCGGGAATCTTGCGGAAAGGATGGAAGAGTAGATTGTAGATAATTGACTGTCCAACGTACAAGCACAGGAGGCCAAATGACACCAAGAAATATTGCAATAGCAAGGCCATTGTATGAGAGAAATGTGGCTAGCGCTGCTGTTTGACGGTTGTCGTTAAGACCTGAGGTAGGTATAGAACGTACGGGAGAGGGTGTAGTTGTGTAAAACATGGGTGCGGATGGTGTTGCTCAGGTCGTCGCACCTGAAGGGAAGGCCTTGATTTAATACCTATTGCCATGCAAAAAGTCATTGGGTTTGAAGCACGTCCAATCCAGCAACACTAAATCTCAACAAACGCTACAGGCCTCTGCTGCATGATCTTCTCGGGGATTTCTAAGCCTGTGTCCGCTCCGGCTGTTCTCCCCGTCAAGCCTTTCCATGATTGGGCCAATGGCTTGTTCTCGCCCAGATCACAGTGCTGCGATACTCCTTCTCCCGCGAAATGTCTTTCCCGGCCGGAACATGTCCGCGTTTTAAGCTAAGCCCTCGTTGAACGACAGGCCACTCGGCTGAGCCTGGCCGCCCGTCGACCAATGATATTGAACCTTTGAAGCCCTTGTGACATTGTGGGTTTACAGTCGGCAGACATCCCGGCCATACCACTCGGGATGTAATTCCGGTGAACGGCCCGGAACCTTCTTTAGAGGGGTCGGCTGTCGTTCAGTCATTGGTCCACAGTTTGGCAGGTTGGTCGGAGACGGCATCGTGTTGTCCTTACTAAGCGGAAGCGGAGAGTTGAAAGCAACTTGCTAGAGACTGGACTTTCTACCGCCATCATTGCCGAGACGGATGGGGTATTGCTGAAACAGAAGCCATTCCGAGGAACGGAAGACGAAGTGGTTATAAATATGGTGATTAATACTGGACTACTGAAAAAGCGATCCCCAAGAAATAAAACATCTACTGTTGTTCACTTTCGATTGCGCCCTTCGATTCATCAGCAACAAAATCTCGGTGCACGATATGGATGGAAACCGTTACAAGCTCGATATTTCCAACCACCTGCCGCCAGGAACGGATAGCATTGAACAATTGGACAGCAGCCCAAGGCAACCCAGACCCCCAGCGGTCCCCAAGCGGCCGGTTCCGGAATGGCCACCAGTGTCTGAACGGAAGGGCAAGGGGATTGCAGCCTATCTAGACAAGGTAAGACCTATGAAACAAAGAACCAGGTATAATGTTGACTCTTGACGTAGCTCGACCCCGAAACAGAGTACGATCAAATCGTCAGAACGGTGAATTTCTTTGGCGCCACCAGCTTCGCCGTCTCAATTGGGTACTGCTCCACGTTTATACAGCTCAGTCAGACGCCCGCTGGGGCAGCTGCTGTGCATCATGGAGGGAAGGCCTTCCGACGCGGTCATCAACGCTTCTATGACACCCAGAATCATATGCTGGATTGGGCGTGGTGGGGAAGTGGATCAGAGCAGACGCAGCGAGATATCGAGAGTATCAACAAGATGCACGTCGCCATATGGAACAAGGTCCCTGGCAGCTACAGCGCCCCTTGGGAGGGTCAGATGTCAGTCATCGGCTCGGCCTACTTTGAAACATATCTGAGGAAGCTCGTCGGAGCACGGAACCAAGAGCCTCACCCGCATGTAGCGGCCGCATTTCCAGCGTGGGTAGAGCGCACCTGTGCCCATTTCAGAACAGAGCCGTCCGACGGGTCCCGGAGTTATGGCATCAACTCCCCAAGGGACTGGAAAGAGCTTGAGGCTTTTTATCGTTGGCATCAGGCGTTGCCGTTCGATAGCCTGACCAATGCAGAGGACCGAAGGAAGGGGCACGAGATTGCCCAGGCATTTGTGAATGAGTTTGCCACGTTGTGGTTTCCCAGGTGAGAAGAAGGAACCCTACCTAGCAGCCACTTTCATAGTCTGACAGCGGCAACTAGGCAGCTCCATTGGCTTGGTCGTCAGGTTTTGTTAACCATGCTGCCATCCAAGGTTCGTGAACAGCAAAAGGTCGGGCACCCGATTACCGCCTTTGAGATGTTGATTAAGCTTGCCTTTAAAATCTCCCTTGACTTGGCCGATATGGTGCCCGATCCGGTTCATCCGACCTTGCTGGAAGAATATCGAGCGGTTAAAAAATGGGATCGACTTAAAATTGATAGGAATGTGGAAAAAGGTTGGAATCGCCGCTCGTCACTTATTGATCTCTGCTTAGCAATATTATGCGTTGGTTGCGCCATGTACTCTTATTTTTAAGAGATTAGGGGTGCCGTCAAGATCCGGGTTAGCATGTATAGTAATTGGTGCTTTATAGCATTGGGTTTTGATGCTATCATGTGCTATTAGAGTGTTTTTTGATCGTGAGCCAGCAGTGAAGCGGCCTAGGCACGCTTTTTTCGAGCCCGTTGGCCTTAACGCGAACAATCTACGCGATCAGAGGATTATGAATCACTATAACTCGACCTTTGAACCAGATCAGTGGAAGAAGCGTCTTCTTCGCTAGGTTGTCCGTAATCAAATTCCGTTTCACAAGCTCGAAAGCGAACATTTCCGAGATCTCTGCCAGTACGCTAACCCCCAAGGTCCTACCCGAAAGTAGTTATCCCCGATCTATAAACCCAGTTAGCACATAAAAGAAATAAACAAGAATTTTAATCATCATACGAACTTAATAGAAATAGACTTGGTCTCAGTATACTCGTCCAGGGCGTACTTGCCCAGCTCCCGGCCCAAACCACTCTGCTTGACGCCGCCAAAGGGCACTTTAGGGCTGGGCAGGGGCCCGCTGTTGATGGCGACGCTGCCTGCCTTGACCCGGTCTGCAACGCGTAGCGCGCGGTCAATGTCTTTGGTGAAGACGGCCGCTACCGAGTTGTTAATGTCAGCCGTAAAGAGATAGGTGCGTCGACTCACCAGCGAGGCCGTATTCTGAGTCGTTGGCCCAGTTGATCACCTGATCCTCTTCCTCAAACACCTTGACTGTCAGCACGGGGCCGAAAATCTCCTCTTTGTAGATGGATGCGTCGCTGGAGGGCTCCAGGAAAAGAGTAGGCTCGATCCAGAACCCTTTGGCATCCTTTTGAGCTCCACCAATGACCAACTTAGCGTCCTTCTTGCCAGCCTCGATATAGGAGAGGACGCTTCGAAGCTGATGCTCGTCAGCAACTGGAGGGACTCCCATAGGCCCGTCATCTGGACCCATCTGCTTAGAAGCAGCGTAGTATATTCCCTTCAGACCTTCGATGAACTGATGGGCGATGTCCTTGTGGACGAACAGACGGCTGGTGGTGGCGCAGACTTGGCCGGCGTTAATCATGATGGCGGAGGAGCACCTGGAATGCATGTAAGTCAACTCTGGAGATGGAGGGTTGAGATTGGGATATACCATCGGAGGGCGTTTTCAAAGTCAGCGTCCGAAAACACAATCGCTGGAGACTTTCCTCCAAGCTCTAGCGTGACCCTCTTGAGGTTACTCTTGGAGGAAGCCTCGAGGATCTTGCGCCCGGCGTTGCCCGACCCGGTAAAGGTAATCTTTCCAACGTCCGGGTGCAGAGCAAGCGCCTCGCCCGTCTCGGCCGCGCCGCTGAGGAACTGCACCACCCCGGGAGGGAAGCCAGCAGCGACGACCAGTCTGCCCAGAGCCAAGAACCCCAGAGGGGACTTCTCGGACGACTTCATGATGATGACGTTGCCGGTTGCGAGGGCGGGGGCGGCCTTCCACGCGAAGAACATGAGGGATGCGTTCCATGCGCATATTGCCGCACACACACCGATGGGCTCGTGCTTGACGATGCGCATGAAGCCGTCCTCGGCCGGGAAGCTCTCGCCGGCAAGCTTATCTGCCCAGCCTGCGTAATCTATAATACTATTAGTATGAAGAGCGAGTGAACAGATCAAACCTACATCTGAACACGTCTGCAGCATTCTTGACCTCCATCGCCTGCGTCATGACGGGAGAGCTACCCATGGCCATCGATTCGAGGTTGGCGATTTCCGCACCGTGGGCCTCGATCAGCTCCGCAAGCTTCCATAACAACTTGCTGCGGCCGCTACCGGTCTCGGTGGACCAGGTGCCTGTTGCAAAGGCGTCTTTGGCTGCCGCTACGGCGAGGCTAACGTCTTCGGCGCCTGCTACGTGGACATTGGATGTGACGACGTTGAGGTTTCTTGGGTTGACGACGCGGAGACGGTCGGCGGACTTGGCTTCCACGAACTGAATAAATTAGGCACGGACTGGAGACGCTGTGTTATTAGACGCAACATACCTCATTTCCAATGAAGAGCCGTGTTTCGAACTCGTGGGATAGTGCCGATTGGTCTGACATGGTGATGGTTCGAGTTTTGTTCTGCTTCGATACTTGGGATACCGAATTCAATACTTGCAGGGGGTTCTTCATACTTTATAAGCTGTGCCGCTTATAAGTCTTGAAAGTCCCGTCGAGACATAATGCCGGCGGAGCCCGGAGGGTAGGAGACACACTTGCGGAGCCAACTCCGATCGACATGCCCGCTTCCCGAACCAGCAAAACGAAGCGGCAGATCTAATTGGCCACCGCACCAAGGGTTTCATAGTCTCCCGGCATCTCATCACGCCGTCTGTGCTTTCATGATACACATGAGCCTTCAGCATGTAACCTCATTCACGATAGTAGATCAGAGCGTTTGATAAGCGGAACTTGACACGTTCAATTCATCATGGCCCGGAGCCCGCGGCCTGCCATTAACTCGTTCCACGTCACCTCCCTCCCCTTATCTCTGCATCTCCAACACTCCTCCAGCAGCTGACTCGCCAGCCGCAATGGTGACATGAGCGTCTTGTGGGTCAGCATCTGCATTATGGCACGGATGAAGTCTCTGTCGCTCGTAGCTTGAGCGAATTGCCCCACCGAGAGGACGGGGATCGCGCTGACATGCCACAAGGTGCATGAAAGGGGAATGGCGCGAAGATGCAGCATGACAAGAGCGACGAGGTCTCCAGCTCCAGTATCAACCATCGAAGTCAAAGCCGGGAAATAATACTGCAGTAGTGCTGCTGCTCCTAACCGGTGTGCTTCTCCCATGTGAAGACAGTGAGCCCGTGACTGGGCGTCTGGCGAACACACAGCTGAGCAGGCGGCTGGGTATGGCGAAGCGTCTAGTCTCATGGAGAGAAGCTCGGTGTAAACCTCCCGTGCCGCGTCTTGAGTCTGTTTCGTCACGTTTCGCTGCCTTGCCTGCGTAGTCAACGCGCCAGCAAGACCTATCTGTCGGAATAAGGGTTCCCAGGCAGTGTTGATGAGGAAGGGATCTGCCGTTGCTTGCGGCAAGGATCCTCCGTTGACGGCATCAAGATCACCAGGGGGGTCGTAGACGAAGCTGACCTGGACTTCCATCCAAAGAACGGCGTTGCAAAGGACTGGCGGAACGAGATAGCCAAGGCGGTGTATTTCAGACAGGAGCGCTCTGGCAGCAAGCACGTGGAATGGGAGGTTGTTGTTCATGTCAAAGCAAGCCTGTAACTACAGTCAGCACCAACCCAACACCAGATTCAGCAAAAAAGTCACTCACCTCAGTCAGGCCGAGCAAGATCACAGTAGTAAGTACCGTAAGCCTCCACTGCTGCGTGCTAAGATCCCTATTCAGCAGCCGACACGCAGTTGCCCTGTGCCTCCAAGCACGTTGCAGGTACGATCCGTCACAGCCAGCCTGCTGCATGGCGGCGACAGCCATGGCCGCATGACGCAGTGTCTTGTTCTTCTCATCCAGGATGCTCTGGCGGAGACTGTCGCCAAAGGGATTGCGGCAGTCGTGGAAGATCCCCATGACGGGGGCGGCGTGCTCGAAGTAGCGCATAAGAAGTCCCCTGTCCTCACTCGCAATCTCGGAGGGGGGGTTGGCTGGGGTTCGGGCCGGTAGATGGGCATCTAGGACCCAGCGCAGGCTGGCTCCATAACCCGGGCAGATGTAGGCCCCGGACGAGCATTGCGAGCAACCTGGTCGTGCTCTGTCGCAGTGTATCCGTCGCCTACGGCAGGTGGCGCAGCTCGAGCCTTGACGCACATGTCAGGACACCGCCTCAGGTGGGCGCTGCTTGGGGGTTTTTCCACTTACCAGGAGGGTTCCGGACGAACCTTGGCGGTAAGCGGGACATGATGGATGGAAGAAGTTTCACGGTCGGTAAACTTTAAGCTTAAGATAAGCTGAGGGAGGTCGCTTAAACCGGAGTCCGGTTCTCTCGGACCCCGCTCGGTTGCTTCGACCCCCATCAATCCTCCAACCTGAGGAGGGACTAGTCAGAGTGATACATGATGTAGTATCAAGCAAGTATATAAACAGGTTGTATTTCCTCTGATACTCCTAATTTCCCAACAAGTTCAACTGCCCGCTCCTCATCAATCTACCAGCATACACACACTCAAGCAAGCCACCAATTGTCCTATTCCCTTCCCTACCTCCCGGCACGTCAGTTTTCCAACACAGACACACCTCACCATGCTTGCCCGATCCAAAGAAGGCTGCTCCTGGGACTTCCAGCGCAACACGGTCATCAAAGGCCTGCCCTCTGCAGCCGTCAAGCCAGACACCAAGGAGGTCGCCTCATTCCACGACGTCATCGTCATCGGAGCCGGCTTCGCAGGCTTGACGGCCGCCCGCGACCTTTCCCTCCAGGGCCTCAGCACCCTCCTCCTCGAGGCCCGCGACCGCATTGGCGGCCGCACGTGGTCCGCCAGGGGCCAGAACGATGACTACGAGATGGGCGGCGGATGGGTGCACCACCTCCAGCCGCATGTATGGGCCGAGATGAGCCGGTACGGCCTCGTTGAGCCCAAGAGGAGCTCCGGCCTCAACCCCGACAGTCCCTTCAATATCGACGGCAAGCTGCAGAATGTCGAGGAGGCAGATGGTGGGTTCCTCCCCCTGGCGGAGGCCTTCTTCGACGTCGATGGCCAGGGCGGCCGCTCTGTCATGCCTCAGCCCAACCAGCCGCTTCTCAACCGCGAGGCCATCACACAGTGGGACATTAGCGCCGAGGAGCGCATACGTCAGATGGACGTCTCGCCCGAGCAGAAGAAGCTTCTTCACATGTGGATGGCCATCTCCGGCCTCAACGACGTGTCCAAGATCGGCTTCCTCAGTCTTCTGCGCCTCTATGCGCTCTCGGGCTACAGCTTCCAGCAGTTCCTCGAGATCAACGGCACTTTCAAGGTCCCCGGCGGAACCACGGCGCTGGCCAACAGCATCTTTACCGAGTTCAAAGGCGCGGCATTGTTCAATCGACACATCACGTCCATCACTTCCACCTCCGCTGGTGCAACTGTGCAAGTCAAGAACGGCGAGAAATTCACCGCAAACCAGGTCATCTGCACTGTCCCAATCCACTGCCTCGCCGACATCAACTTCTCGCCTCCACTGCCTGCGTCCTTCACCTCCATCGTCCACCACAACCTCGGCGGCAAACTCCACGCACACTCGACAAACGGCTCCGCTAGATTCTTCGGTGTCACCACCCCAGCCAAGGCGGCCTGCTTCGGCTTCACCGAGTCCAATTCAAAGACGGGCGGCGTCAACATGGTGCTATTCAAAAGCAGCCGGCTCGAGACGGCCAACCGTCCCCCCATGGCTATTCTAGATGAGGTGCTCCAGGACTTGAAGCCGGATGTCGTCGACTTGGGGACTGTCAATGAGTATTTATGGCACGATTGGCGGGCTGACCAGTTCGCCAAGGGAGCTTGGCCGGTTTACCCGCCCAAGACACTCTCGGGAAGCCTCAGCCGGCTCATGGAGAATAAGAGAGTTACTAGCACCTTAACCCTTGCTAGCTCGGATTGGGCGGATGGATGGGTGGGATATATGGATGGCGCCATTGAGCAAGGTCGCCGTGCTGCTTTTGCTATTGGCCACGAGTTGGTATATATGCGCTCTGGACTTGATACTCTTCGGGGTAAGCTATAGGTCGGTGTTAATAGGAGCATGTTATAGAATTTTGCATTAGTTTTACTTCTAATGCTAGGCAGGATATAAGTTGGGGGCAACATGCAGCCATGGGTCTATGATTTAGAACATATTTTCTAGAGAGCACGTTGTTCCTACCTGATTCAAATCGCTGCATTAAACTAAGGACTTTGACTTGGTACACATTCCACACTCACTTTTCCATTCTATGTTCCAAAGCATGGTGTAGGGAGTCGCTCAGAAAGCTAATTGTACGCAGTTTCCGTAGTATGCCCTCATAGCTAACGTCGATCAAGGTAAGCCCTTGTTCCGCCGGCGGTGAATCTTTTTTGTCCAGGTTTTCGTTCAACTTGAATATGATAGTCTGGCGTAGAGAGCTTTCGGCTTTTCCAAGGGACTCTGTACAGTAGTTCACGTTAGTATTCGTTTACGTAGGACATAAAACGGTTAAGGAGCAGCGGCTTACCCTTGAGCTTTTTTAGACAGTAATCCCTATGGATGCTCTGCATAATGACACCATATTCTTGTACTTCTGGTAGGGTATCGTAAGCTATCGTTTTCGTCCTCCAAGGGGAACAGTTCTCTCGGTCATGGTCTATCGTTGTCAGCATGGAGGATGGTCAAGTAGGAGTATACGAACCCGTGAAAATCGATTTGCGGAATGCTAGTAGGACTTTCTCATCATCAGTACGAGGAGGGTCCAACGCAATGAGGCTAGCAGCTATAGGCAACCTCCAATTTGGCTCAAAGAGTTGCGAAATATTGAAAGCTGCCTGGAGTCCTTTCCCGGTGATTCCCGACCTTTCTGTCTTGTGATAAAGAGTTTCGCGTATTTCAATGACGGGGTTTGCCCAGGGTGGCTTTGGCATGGGTTTCCAATTCGCAAATTCCCGGAACTCAGACCGTATGTCATACAAGCCTTTGTCGATTATATCCCGTGCTGACATGATTTGGCATTTGCCTTCGATTTTCAACGCGCCTTGCGATAAGTACTCCCCAAAGTAATAGTATCCGGTAAACCCGGACCTTTTTCTTGAGCGCAAACGTTCAAATTCCCGTAGGCCCTCGTCAGCCGAACCATAGAACCGGATGAGGTCCATATCTCGAACGAAGGCCCCGTCGGGAAAGCTTGACGTGTCGATGACACAGAGATGTATATTGCCAAAGGTCGACCCGTCTCTTGTATTGGCGCGGAGGTGGAAGATGTACATCAGTGCAAATAACAACGAGCTCGTCCAGGACACCAGGTTATCATCAGGACCTTCCCGCCATTGAAGATGCCTGTGTAGCATTTGCGCCGTGCTCTTCTGGTCGGCTCTAGAAAATATGTCGACCCTGCTATTCTTGGCCCCATGTCTGGCATCCATGGATTTTGTCCAAGACGTATCAGTTATACCCTGGGACTTTGGAGTGAATACTCGAAACAGGTACCGCGGCACGTCATCAAATGTTCCGTGTTGCCGTTCAGCGGCTTCCGTGCGGCGAAATGGCAGACATTCAGGGTCGACAAGGTTCAAGTTTTGCAACTGGTTTTGCAAAGTATCCAGAGCCATTGGTTCCTTGTCTATCGAGTACGAGACTGGATTTTTCCTCTGGGACAGAGCTGTGAAAAAGTGAGAATCACCGATGTTGCCACTCGTTCTCAAGGCCAAAGCGGGGTATTTATGTAACAACGTCAAGGTGACCAAATGAATCAAAGTTATTCCGCCTGGGGCAGCTAACCTGATGAGGCTGAGTGTGCTAAGCTTATTGCAGTTCAAGTACGGCCATGGACCTCGCGGGCGACGGACTTGGCTGGCTTCCTAGTCGAGGGGCACGCCACGGAAACGGGAAGTTCTACCATCTTTCGGGGGTTTCGTAGGTTCAAGTTCAGTCTGTCCAGAAACAGCCAGGCAGATCCATAATTATCGAGGCGGACCCCACTCTAGGCTTTCGCGTTGTGTGTTGTCAAGTGCAAGGATTACCGTAGCGGTCTTTTATCAAGACTGTGAAGATAAGGAGTGGACGATGAGGGTTGGAAGGAGAAAAAGTGCTTGGCTGTCACTTGAATTCGCGGCTCAAGCAAACCGCACAGCCAACAGCAGACGCCCCCTGTCCAAAATTAAGCTGTGATGGCACACAGCGGCTGAATGTCGAGGAGTGATGGCTTTGCATCGCGTCGCTGTCGGCCAACTTGCTTGTCATTCTGGTGCTTCGGACCTGTTCGTGGAACAGTTCTCCCAACGCGCGCAGTGTGACGTCCTTCTTGAGGCCGAACTTCTCGCTGGTCATGATTTGAACCTTCTGTTGGCTTGCCCAGGTTGGGTCCAAAGCTGAGACCGCGGCGAGGAAGTCGTTGACAGCAGATTGTCCTTCAAGTTCGGCGATCCTGTTATGTTATGCGACACACTACTACAATACGCATGAGACCGCAGCGACAGGTGACCCGTTGCGGCCAAACTATACACTCTGAATGACCACAGCATCAGGCTACAGCCAGTCATGACTCATTGTTTGACTCATTATACTGCTGCCGGCAAGGCAGCAGTGTCTCCACCATGTATTTATTTCAGCTCAATTCCACTCCTTTAGATAGGAAATCAAGAGTCTTTCGTTGCCCGATTTCACAGGGGATCCTCTTCCCGATCGTCCTTCAGTCATCCAAACAATCGTGTCGTGCTACAAACCCTGTTCTGCTTCAACTGCCGCTCCACCTGCGCCATAACAGTTGGAGTTGATTCATGAATGGCTTGCCGAGTACCAGGGATACATGAGAGTTCTCTATGACGTTGCAATTCACCGTGATCGGTGGTCGATAGGGGGTTTCGGCGGCGCTATACCTCCAGTCCAACGTCAAACTGCCTACGCTGAGTTCGGTGTTTCGACCTCCCAAGCCCACAGTGATCCTCTCCTCGTATGTGTGTGGTTCAACTTCCAGCTCTAGCTCGCGTGCGAAATCAAGGCCAATGACGTTTCCATCTGCAGTTGGGACCAAGTTGGCAGTGGTAGCAGTCACTTTTCCGGTCGGCGACTTCACGTAGCCACTTGTGACTCTAGTCGCGTAGAAATCGCCCAGTTGGATGAACCTCTTAGGCGAGGGATTGGTAGTCGTGTTGCGGACGTCATCTGTCGTAGCTCGCACAGATGATCTCATATCCTAGCATACCTCAGCTTTAGCGACTTTCTCTATACAGCATATTCATCATGTCCAATACCTTCTGGGCCTCTGGGGGCTGGGTTGATGGCAGACGCGACGACGTCAGCGAATCCTTGGGGACATACCCCTTAGTCACCATACTACTTCCGAGCCTTTGTAGGTGGTCATGGCTAGAACTGATCGATTCGATGGAGACTGTGGAAGCGGCTCTGGGCAAACCTTGCCATTGGGCCTTTTGGAGTTGACGTTCTAAGCGATTCATCATCCTGAGATTAGATTTGATAAGTATCCTCAGGGACTTCCTAGATACGAGATATAAGCATTCCAGATTAAATCTAGGTCTATGACATGACAATGATGGTCCTAACTTACATCTCATAATCTCGCTCGTCCTTCTTATCTGCTTGATGACTCGAGGGCTCTAGGTTGGCCGGGGTATTTATAGTCTCCAACATTGCAATCAAAATCATCAATTGGAGGTCAACTTTGATACTTTCCATGGCAGGAAACAGCGCCAGGATCGAGTTCTTCTGAAACGTCCACTTGATGTAGGCCACCACTGGAAACTGGCCACCAGAGAGAGACTCGAGCCGCTCCATGGCGATCATCAGATCGATTCCCACCACGTTAGACTGCTCTGCGATAACATCGAGTATCCTGTGCCTAGCAATATAAGCGAGGACAGCCGAGTTGCTATGCTCCCGGCAGAACTTCCGCAGGGACACATCAGCAGCCAAGACCATATGCGAGAAGGCCCTGGCATTGTTGGCGAAGTTTTGGATCTCCCACATCGCCATGCCGGCGTCTTTGGAGAACCTGTACAGTGCGGAGCCGAATTCCCGGGCGTAACCAGCGAGCTGGATAAGAGCAGCGAGGCTAGCGACTATACCTAAGGCTTCAGCCATTGTGAAAATCGAGTCGGCATGGAGGACGACTAGTCTTGGGGAAATTAAAGATAAAGAAAAAAGAAAGAAAGAAAGAAAAAATGATTAAGGGGGAGGGAAAAAGTGGTTAAATCCTCAATACCAGAACGCTCTCTGCACCAAACAAATAACCTGTACCTATGTGAATCTGCCTCGCAAGTGGCTAAGCGTCGCTGCGCTTCTGCACCGTCAAGCCTCGGTGTGCCTAGCTTGTTCTATTCGTTGCGAATGCGCAGACCATGGTCCTAAGGCCTGCAGAAATTATTGGATGGATATGCAAAGAGCCTGCAAGGCGTCTTTTACTGTGTTGCGTGATACCTAGATACACTTCCAAATTACTGGTACCTTTATCACAAGCCAATTTGGCAGTAAATTGAAGTACCTTTGATCTGTTGGCATCTGATTGGCCTAACCCCCTGTCATTTTAGCCCCATCAGCTCATCCACACTTGCAGGGACGCCGCGATAAGATTTTAGCGGGGCTTCACCAGCTCCAGATTCAATCCCAGCAAAGTAATTCATTTATAGTAGGAGTCGGGTCTCGGATTTCACTTGTGTTCGAATGGGTTCAGCTAATAAGACCACGCCTGGGACGAATAGCACCCTTGTTAAATCTTTAAATGGAACGGTATGTCAGATTAGGTCCTATTATCTATGAAAAACGTCGGCTGAGCTATTGATATAGGTTATGGGATATTGGGTTCGGATTTTAGTGGATATTAAGATCAGAGTTATCAAGGGGCGCGTAAATCATATATCTAAAAAAGATACTCTTAGGCTTATTTTAACTTCAGAACTAGATAAAGCCGAATATAGTGATAACTAGAGTCGTCTGAGGCCTTTTCTCGAGAACACAACGCTTGGAGAGCGTTTTGTTCCTGTTTCACACTTTGTCATGCTACCAGCTTCATGTGATGGTCCATGCGCTAGAACGACGGTAAGGCAGCTTATCGGGAAGCGTTACACCCTGGTTAATTCAGCGTTACACCCATATATGTCTTGTTCAAGTACTAAAATTATCCCTGAAAGCAGGCAAAGAAATAAGTACTAGTACCTATCTCAATGCAATCTGAAATCCCGAACTTTGCGGGGTAATATTCCGATACGCTGCCTGTCAATACTCCTCCATGTCTTTAAAGCTCCAACACCCGCGATTTCCGTGGCTTCTCCCCCACTCCCGGTGTGATTTTCATTTCATGGGTTTGTACAGCATCAAGTCGACGCCCAACAATGCCAGCAGAAGTCCATGGCAGTGCCGATGAGCGGCCGTCCAAACGAGCAAAGAGAGGCAAATATATTATGAGAGCTTGGTAGGAACGCCCACACACCCAACGTATTCCTGCCATGGCCCGAAGCTGAGGCTGACAGAACTTGTGAAGCTTGGAGTGCCAGAAGCGCAAGATCCGCGTAAGGCAAATTCCGGTGCCACTACCTCAGGATTGGCATTTCTAATGGAAGCAGTGCGACGGCGGCAAGCCTTGTTTGTCTTGCGTCTCAAGGAATAGGGACTGCATTACTAACAGACCACGGAACTCTCCCCACGCGGACGACTACGGGAATGGGCACGCGGTTCTGCTGAGAGCAGAGCCACGGGTGATTCATGCAGAACCGCAAGTAATGTAAATTGCTTACCGGCGCTCCACACTAATAATAGTAGTGTCTTGATTGACGAAATTCTGGTACGCATTGGCCGCATCGAGACCCAGATGAAAACCGTCGCTGGCCATCTAGCTGCACGCTCGACCGAGGAGTCCAGCGACAACACGTCCACGGATGACCATGAACACTCTGGATCTTATGTAAATGTCGAGAACGAGGATAGCCATACCTTCGTCGGCGAGGCGTGCAGTATACATTCGCTTAGGCTGGCCGAAGCCAAACTCGATCAACTTGGTGTGCCGATTCGCTCCGACAGTCCGCTGCCTCCAGCCCGGCCATTGACACCGATGCTGAGTGCTGTTTCTGCTCCGAACCTACATAGGGAGCCAAGAAGCTGGCTTCGTACGATTCTCCGGTCCCACGGCGTTGTCCCGGACAAAAGACAGTGGGATGTGTTTTCTCGTGTCTATCTCGACGAGATCCACGGCATCTATCCATTCCTGCATCCACCAACCGTGCGACAGACTTACGATTACCTATGGGAGAGATCATTCCTAGTTTTGCCCACCGAGTTAGAGAAGGACGGCCAGAGTAGGGTGTCGATCGCAATCGTCTTCCTTTGTGTTGCCCTCGGCCGCTGTTTGGCCTTCAGTGGGACCGGTGATGCGGACGTTACCCAATCCGCGGGCTGGAGTCTCTACTCTGTCGCTATGCATCTCTTGCACCACTTTCTCGACATGACGCAAGACCATCCCATGACGCTGAATGGTCTCCAAGCTTACGGTTTGATGGAAAGTCTTTCTTTCTCTAGTAGGCGTGTGTTTGTGCGCGTGTGGTTGTGAGAGAAAGAAGTAGAGGGGGGGAGGAGAGTGTGTATCTGTGTTTCTTTTGCATCCACCTAGTCAACGTCTCTGATGTTGTTCATACATCCTGATACTAACAGCGCACCAGGTAATATATCTTTTCAGGCTCGACGCCAAAGAAAAGGCGGACCGGGCCCTTGCGAACGCGATTTCGAGTGCGCATGTCCTGGGGTTGCATCGCAAGGAAACATATGATAAAATGCGTGTTTTTCAGGATGAGATGTTCGCTCGAATGTGGTGGTGTCTGTATGCCTTTGACCGGCGCTTGTCGCTGGGCTCGGGCCGTCCTCCTATTATCCAGGACGTTGATTATGATACTCAAACTCCTCGAAACCTCGGAGACGAGTGGTTGGAGCAGCATAAGTTGACCCGGGCGACTGCTGCTGAACTCGAGGACGACATCAAGGCTGAAATCTTGATTACTCGCAGCACTCCCATACCGTACTTGGAAGCAACAATCTCATTCTCAAAGGTTTGCGGTGACGTCTGGAAGGCCGTCTACGGGCTGCCTGCGGCAAATCGCAGTACCCCGGGCATTGTGCACGATTATCTCGACCTCCTGCTTGAGAATTGGAGGCAGAGTCTTCCACCGAGGCTAAGGTATGAAGCCGACAGGTCGTACGAGGATCAATTCTCTGGTCTTGAATGGTGGCAAGTCAAAGAATGTCTTTTCAGTCACATGGTACGTAAGGCTGGGGCCAATCCAAGGCTTGGGCTGACTTTCAATGTGCAGCGATACATGTTCCTCAAGCTGCAGATCAGGAGGCCCGTAACAGCATCGACTGGCTCGGCTACGACAGCCCATGAGAGCTTAGCCACCGAGTCCGCACGAGCACAGCTTGCTTGCTCAATTATTCGATTTTTTCAAGAGATACCGGAAGAGTATCCAAAATATGTCTTCTCACTCATGGACTACATGATGAGCGCAACCATAGTGCTGGTGGCGATAGTGGTCCAGAACGCCGGGTTCAAGGAGAGGTATCAGAGCGTCATCGTGGCTGCAGTTCAAAGCATAGCGCTTTACTGCCGCAAAACATGGGTCAGTGGAAAGACGATCCGGATCATCTCCAGGTTGGATAGGATGGTTCGAAATACCTTTGGCCCTTCAGCCGGCGGAGAGTTGGATAACAGGGCGAAGCATCGCAGCGGCAAGGAGTGCTTGACGCGCGAAGCGTATGTTGAAGATGAGGGGGGAGCCGCCGAGACCGAAACGACTAGCACGTCTTCTGCTCGAGCAGTGGCGCGGGCTCTCGAGGCGCATCGCCCACTTGAACCACAGCTGGCAAGGCCGGGCCCGGGTCGAGGTTACACCAACCCACCAGTCGCGGCAAATCCTTGGTCAGCATCTGAAGAAGCTCCTTCGGTAAGACTGGACCCGGGTCTACCGTTACCAAAGAACAGAAACCCGACAGCAGCATTGGCAGCCTCTTTGCAAGGTACGCCTCGGCCGTTGATAAGTCCGCCAGATACGGCCTTGTACGGCCTGGAAACGCCTCAGCTGTGGCCACTGGAGACGGCCCGTAGTGATTTCGATGATCTTCTGGGCTTGGCTACGGCTGATTTCGGTTTTGAGCAAGCATTCAGTGGGCCATCCAACTTGGAATTTGGCACCGCTCCTGGATCCGATTCAACCAGTTTCGATATTTTGGGGGAACTGATCATGTTAAGCAGTGTTGACAGCAATTAACTATGACGTAAACCGTCGCCCATTTGTGATATCTACTACCGTACGTGGCTGTCTAAGCGTAGTGAAGCATCTATGCCGTACTGCCCTGCCCACAACCCAGCACAACCGGCTTATACCCGTTGGGTGACAACCCCTTGTCAGAACTAAACCAGGCCTACATGGAGTGTGCGGCCTGGCCTTTGAGACCGGTGCTCAGCAACGCGACGTTGCAGCCATGCGTCGAGAGGGTCGTCCGGGCATTCGGTTCGGACTTATCGCCTTGTCGCGACGGGAATTCGGTGCAACATCCGGTATTGCTCGGAGCAGGCTCCGTGGACCCTCTCGTCGATGCTGTCCGTCGCCCTTCGGCGGTGATTCCGCGGAACGTTGGCAACACCGAAAGACTGCCCAAGTGCGCTTATTGAGTGATTCTTCTCACGCCTCTTTGAGCAGCTGTCAAATCTTTGAAGATCCAAATATCAACGGGCAGCTGGCTGTGTGCATGATGATCGCACGCAGCTGACACACCTTGCTTACTCCCTTGCGTCGTTTATATCTTCCAAAGTCAATAAATTTGCTCTCTCGTGCGCTTTCAACACTGTCATTCTCACTAGTCCCGGCCATGCCTCTTCCACCCCCCAGAGTAGCTTTTGTTACCGGCTGTAACGGCGTGAGCGGGAACGCCATCGTCGAGTTCCTTATACGCCAGCCGAAGACAGAATGGCGAGTGTGACAATGCAGAGGTGAATCTACAGAGATGGACTGACCATCGCATTGCAGGTCGCGCATCATCGTCACCTCGAGGACTCAGCCAAAGGTCTTTTGGCAGGACCCGCGGGTTGAGTTTGTCGCCATCGATTTTCTCTCTCCGCTCGAAGATACCGTCGCCAAGATGCAGACCCTGTGTGAGGATGTGACTCACGCATACTTCACATCCTACGCGCACACGGATGAACTAGCAAAGCTGGGGGAGCTCAACGTCCCCCTATTTGAGAATTTCCTGCTTGCTATTGACAGAGCGGCACGGTCACTGCAACGGGTCTGCTTGCAGACAGGAGGCAAGGTGCATTTTGCCGTACTCCCAACGCGCGTCCTCCAGCTCCGCTGACACGTCTAATGCCAGCATTACGGTCATCATCTAGGACCCTCACCCTGCCCTGCTCGTGAGACTGCGCCCCGTGGAAAGGACCACCCTTCCAACTTTTACTATCGCCAGGAAGACATCCTGTTCCAACTTGAAGCCCGCCGATCCTGGTCCTGGAACGTCATCCGACCTGGTGGCATCGTCGGCTTTACACCTGGCAGTAAGTAAGAACAAACTTTATGAATAAAAGAATCTGACAAAGGCGGGCTGTGTTAGAGAATGGCATGTCCGAAGCCCTTACTCTATCGCTCTATGTACTCATCAGCAGGGAATTGGGAGAAGTTCCCAAGTTTCCTGGCAACGAGTACTTCTACAACGCTGTAGACGATGACTCGTATGCCCCTAGCTTGGCAGACATGACGATTTGGGCTACTACTCACGAGCACACAAAGAACGAGGCATTCAACCACGCTAACGGGGATACTTATGTGTGGAAATACCATTATGCCAGCGTCTGCGAATACTTCGGCATTGATGTTAGTTGGCCTTCGCTCTCGAGCACGAAGGAGAGGAGCTGACGGCGAGTAGATCCCACACCAGACAGAATGGCCCACAGTGCACGACGATGGAAGGCTTGTCACCCAGGTTGTGTTGGGAGAATGGGCCAAAGACAAGAAGTTAGTGTGGGAAAGGCTATGTGACAAATACGGAGGCAATAAGGAGGCCTTTGACTGGGGAACGTGGAGCTTCTTCGACTGGGCCACTGGGAAAACATGGCCTACAATCATGTCTATTTCCAAAGCGCGCAAATTTGGATGGAATAGATACGATGACACCCTTGAGAGCTGGATTGAGACTTTCAAGGCTTTCGAAAATGCCGGCATCTTTCCTTCAAGGAAGGCGATGGCTGCAGACGCTACGGCGGCTCAGGGCCTCGTCAATGAAACAGAGGGGCTGGCGAACGGCGTAAAATCCTAGAGGGTATACCGATGTCCATAGCTCGTGTATTGATCTTGAGTTGTCCCACTTGAAAGGTTGTTGGCTCCAACATTTACTTTATACCTCTTTTATTTTGCCTTTTTGTTTTTCTTTTTAGCTCTACCTCCAGAATCAATGTTCTATGTTTCTATGTTCATGTGCCATAGGAGATGGGGATTACAGCACCCAGAATGCCAGTTCCGATATCGTAGTGCGAGACTGTTCTCTTTTCTCGATACTCCTCCCGCTTAACAGGATACCGGGTCGGCCAAAAACTCACATGGGACACAGAATAAGGAAGGCACAGTTATGCGGAACCAAATTCGGTGTCCGTATCGTCGGCTGGGTTGTCCACGTGACACATCTCGGACCTCCGAAGCTCTCCAGTTGATACCGGAATGGACCCCGAACCAGTTCCGTCCATCTCCCAAGGCGTATGGCTTCAATCACCACCTCGGAGATTCTGGGTCAAGCCTATAAGGAAATCTATAAGCTATCCACGGTTAAATTGATTCTAGTCAGCGATCGAGCCACATTGTATCACTATTCCCAAATCTTCTCTTATTCCATCATGTCTGACAAACCAGTCTCCGAACACGTTGACCGTGGCCACACCGAGAACGTCAAGGCCCTCCCAGACGGTGTCCGTAAAGAAGCAGGTCTAGTCCTGGACACCGAGGGATTGGATGGCCAGCTCTCGCTCAAAGTAGCTTCTGATGGGCATGTATGGCTTAAGTTCTACTCATTATTGAGCGTCATTGACCCGTCGAACTAGACCGTTCTGCTTCCACAACCCACAGACGACCCCAGCGATCCTTTGAATTGGTCCTGGCATCGAAAGCATCTTGTTCTATTCACGATTGCGTGGGCAGCCATGTGCGCCGACTTTACTTCTGCAGCTGGGTCGGCCATCATTTTTCATCAGGCCGAGCAGTGGCATATATCGCCGACTAAAGCAAATCAGCCAAATGCAATCAATGTGCTGTTCAAGTAGGGAAAGCTCTGGTGGATAGCCGAGTTTGATATCTGACGCTTACAATATCCTACCAGCGGCATCGGCGGCCTTCTCTGGGTACCGTTGAGCTCCATCTGGGGCCGCGCTCCGGTTCTCTTCTGGACAACAGTTGCCGGCTTAGCAGTCAACATCGGGACTGCAGTCGCCCCGAATTACGATACTTATTTCACAATGCGGGTTCTATCTGGCCTCTTTTTGACAAGCGGCCAAACCATCTCCATCGCCTTTCTCAGAGATATTTTCTTCTTTCACGAGCGTGCGAGGAAAGTAGGCCTTTGGGCGGCATTATACATTGCTTCACCGTACTTGGGGCCATGCCTCGGGAACTTCGTCATCTATGAGACAAGCCACTGGCCAGATGTTTACTGGATGGGGGTCGGGGTCGTCGGCGCACAACTGCTCCTCGTGTTAGCCTGTATAGACGAGACGTGGTATAACCGCGAGGTGTCGCACTCCAATCAGCCTAACAGACGACAGGGTTTCGGCAGCCGGATGGCGCGAGTGATGGGTATCTGGCAGCTCCAACATAGAGGCTACCTCCAAGGCACCATGCCCGTCCTGAAAAAGCTCGTCACGACCATCACAAGGCCCGCTTTTGCTCTGATCTGCTTTGCGTAGTCAGTTGCTCGTTGGCTACAAGCATATGCTCATTGCTGACCTGTTATTCCAGCTTTCTCTGCTTCGCGTGGGCCATCGGCATCAACATTACCTCTACTATCCTGTTTTCCAGGCCCGAGGAGGTCGGGGGATATGGATTTTCGACCAAGACAATTGGCTTCTTGTATTTCACCACCTTTGTTGCTGTCTTCCTGGGCGAATTGTTCGGCCATTACTTCAACGATTATATGGCTCATCGGCATATCAAGAAACATCACGGTCTGTATGAACCTGAGGTGCGCCTTTGGACCACATACATCTCTATTGCGTTCATGGTTCCAGCACTCATATTGGTTGGCCAGTCCTTCGAAAGGACGCTCCACATCGCTGCCGTCATCATGGGCTGGGGCACCTACATTTTTGGTCTGATGCTCATGTCTGTTTCCGCCACTGCGTACGGGCTTGACTCGTACCCGACTGTGCCAGCTGAGCTTGGTGGCTGGATCAACTTTGCGAGGACGGCCGGCGGCTTCAGCGTTGGCTATTACCAAGAGCCTTGCCTGGAGCTTGTGGGCGCCGATGCAAGCTTTGGCACGCAGGCAGGGATAGTGGCTTTTGCTGTCGTACCTGTGGCGCTTGCACATATATACGGGGGTCGCTTGAGGCAGAAGTTTGTCATAGAGAGCTGATTTCTCTGTCTGTTCTATACTAAGACACGAAAGACGGGAGTCCTACAAGAATCAGCCCCTGTAAGTACACGTAGGCTATACCGCCGAAGCCAGTTGTCAGCCATCGTGGGAGGTATGCTCTGAAATATGTTTATCATAGGCCAATGTTTGTATTTAGTATTGATTAAATTGAGGGTCATTTGCGTAATCCATACTACAGCAGGTCCGTTCTTCTGGCTCAGTCAACCCATCAAGGGCCGGGCTTCAACTATAATAAAGAACACATTATCAACGCATCATAGCATCATATCCCAATGCTATCACACTGGCCTTTTTTAGTCTTTCTGCAGCCAGCAGAAGAAGACTCATACCTGGCTGCATCATGAGAGGTCATTCAACCTCTCGGGGGGTATTTAACTGCTCTAACCTCCGTACGAGAAACGAGAGAGAATTATTCCTTACCACCTTCTAAAGACTTCTCTACAACAGGTCAAAGCCTACATATCGATGTTGTACACTCTTAGTCCACCAAACACCAGTCTTTTCTATCTCCGACTGATTGGCCTGGTAGGCAATTTGCATCAGCTGCGGCAGCTGGCTTCTGCGATTTCATCAACACAGTCACAGCTGAGATTGGATAACTTTGGCGAGCTAGCCTGGAGAGAGAGTGCCTTCGTTCATGCTCGCAATCATGTTACCTAGATTCAAAAGCCAGTCCTCACTACCAGTCATTCGTCTCAGCCCTAATTACAGGCGATATCGTCTCTTCCTCAGGGTCTTGTTTCATGACGTGTGTCTATCTAATACACGAAGAAGGGCAGATCGCAGCGCTGCAGCTGGATCCTCCGGACAGTTGGTACTGCGCCAGGCAATATGCCTGTCTGGGCGAACCAGAAGGGCTCCACGATCACCCACCTCCCGGCGGCTCCTCCACTCACCGAATACATCGTCATAAATGCAACGATAGCCAACGCTATACACAGGCAGCTGAATCCCGAAATCCCGGCTAACCTGTGTGGCTGCAAGCTCCCAAGGCTTTCCACCAATACCTACAATCAGGCCAAAGTGACCATGTTGAAGGATATCGAGTGTTGATATGAGCTGTCGCTCAAATTGCACCCATGCATGGGGGAGGTAACCACCGGGGTGAGTTGTAGGCTCATAGACGAGCACAGGGTCCCTGCGATGAGGTGGGAAGGGAGTGCCGTCGTCAATCACTGCAGATGATTCTTTATATCGTTGTCCCATATGCAAACCTATTGCGTTCGATCGACGGTTGCCAAGGGCGATTTGTTCCTCAAGTTTTTCGCGACGTTCTTCGGCATCCGGGCCATCGGAGAAGAGGTCCTCCAAAGAAGCGTACCCTTGTTCCCTGGATCGTCCCTTGTTAAATCCCAGCACGCGCGCCATCTGGGTCTGCTCGTAGAGGGTCGTAATAGCATGGTCCACGACCTGCTTGCCAATGGGCTGTCGCTCTTGGTCATAGCTGTCAAGGAGACCATCGCCAGCCTGCCCTTTCAGGACCAGGGATAGCTTCCACGCAAGGTTGTATGCATCCTGAACAGAGGTGTTGGTCCCGAGACCGCTCGCAGGTGGGTGGCGGTGCGCCGCGTCGCCAGCAAGGAAGATCCGTTGGCGGCGATATTCCTTGGCTACCATGTGGTTGACCTCCCATTTCCCAACATGCTTGACGCGGATTGGTAGCGAACTCTCCTCCAACCCCATCGCCTTTCGAGCATACTCGATAGTAGCTTCGTCAGACATGTCGGGTTCTCCGTCTGCTGGGTCATACTGCCGGGTCAGAGTCCACTCGTTGTAGGGCCGCACGCAAAGGCAGTTCCCTGCGCTGACCCAGTTCTCGTTTCCTGGCTGCAAGAGCCAGTAGATACAGGCAGGGCGGTAAGATGTATAGCGGGATAGATCAACCTCCAACCAGGCGGTCAGCATAGACATTAGACCGGGCCTTCCTTCAAACGGAAAGCCTAGGTGCTTGGCTACGACGGATCGTGCTCCATCTGCACCAACGGCATAGCGAGCCCGGACTGTATACTCGGCTCCGGTTATCCGTTCTCGCACCCGAGCCACCACCTGCTGACGCTGTGATGACTGTTCGATGTGGGTGAGTTCGTGATTAAACCGAACTTGAGCGCCATTCTCGCGGGCCCGAACTAGCAAGACGGGCTCGAGGAGGTGCTGTGGCGAATTCTGCATCTCACAGGGGCTTGACTTTGTAAAGTCAGACAGCTGATGGTCGCCTGCGCCGTAACAGTGATAGCGTCCGACTTCTACCCCCGTGAGGCTTGTGGTCATGACTCCGGAACCCAAGTTTTTGAGCGGGGTGGAAACTGCCTTGACCTGATCCTCGATGCCCATATCACGAAAGACCTCCATGGTTCGTTGGTTCGTGATATGCGCGCGAGGTGCAGGAGCTGTGCCGCTGTGCTTCGCAATCGCCAATGTTTTTATCCCAAACCCACTCAGCAGCGCTGCCAGACTAAGGCCGGTAACCCCAGCGCCGATAACAAGAACATCAGTGTCGAATTCAGCCATGGTTGACGAGTTGAGATGATTTCTGTGTGAGGGGCCTGGCCTATTTCTTGATGCAGAGAGACAAGAGACTCCAAGTCACAGCTGAACGGATAAGGCTTAACAGGGTAGACAGCTTTATAGTGCCAGTTGCGATTATCAAAACACAAGTCGTGTCTTTTATTTTTCGTTACTTATTCTAAATATTAGACATTGACAGAGTACAACCTCATGGAAGTAATTGGTGAGGTCACTTCAGACCAGAACCAGGACAACCAATCACGCTATTTCCCCACACTCCAATAAGCAGAACCCAAGGGGTAGTAGCCGAAGCTCGGCTCCGAGCTGTGAAGGCCGCGGGATTTCGGAAGACAGGGGCCTTCGGAGCAAGCGGAAATGCGTGTCAAGTGGTTTGTCAAGTGGTTTGGCCGGGAAGGTTTGAGTACATTCAGAGGAGCGTGGGACTTGCTCAGTACTGGCACACCCGAAGGGTGCCCTCTACTCATGTGCGTATGAAGCCTGGATGTTCAGACGGGCCCAAGAAGCCAATGTAGTAAGAGAAAGGTCGTGGGTGTAAAGATACCCGCATCCCATTTGCTTGAAAGGTAGCGGTCGAGGCGAAATCTGGACCGCAGACAAAATATGCAAGAATACGACTTGGGGCATATCACGATCAATTTATCTCGGACATTGAAGACAGCATAATACATGATATATCGAATCAAGACCAAGGATTGTGTTTCACAGGTTGCTCTTTAACAAGACTAGGCAAAATTCTCACGAATTTGCCACTCGCGCCATTGTAGTTTTCCAAGATGGAAGTGACATCATTCTATCCCGCCAGGCTTTCAGGTTTGGTCTCGACGCGATCTCGTGTTCCAGCCCCAAGCGGGTCGAAAGAAATTCGACCATGGGAGCATGAAGCAAGTCCACAAGGCTCAAGTCATTCCCAGCCAGACCCTCGTGTTTCCCCAAGATACTATCGTAGTAGTCCAGGCACTCGGTGATAATTCCCTGGTTGGACTCTATCCGCCGGTGATCTGTTTCGCCGCTGATCGAATTCCTAATAAATGAATCAGCTGACAATCCTGTTATAGTCCAGCATAGCGGACGTAGCCAGTGAACTGATGGTATACCGTCTGAAGATCATCTCGTCTGCTAGGTTATCAATAGCGGTGTCAAAGTAAGAATATCCGACACTGTCCACCTGCTCAAAGAAACCAAGGTCTTCTACATTAACGGGAGTTAATGGAGATTTGTATTTTTCCGCAAGATATCGGCAGATTGCACGAGATTCAAACAATTTGGTTTTTCCCTGTTCAAAAACCGGCACTCGTCCGAAGGGGTTGTATTTCATGCGGAAATCCAAAGACTGCACGTCAGAGTGTGGGTATGACTTTATACATTGCATGGCTCGCGGCTATTTCACGTTACCTTGTGTTCTCCGATTTTCATATTGACTATCCGGAGTTCATATGGGAGGCCTAGCTCTTCTAGTAACAAAACGACTCTTTGCGTGCGAGGGGAAACAAGAAGTCCAGTGATAATAATCGTCATGTTGAGGTGAAGCACCAGCTTGTGTAGATTTTTAAAGCATAAAATCAGTGTTTGTATGTTTCGCGGCTACACTTGTAGCCGGGAGTTTAAGTAGTTACTATCCAAATACGCTAGGTTAAACCACATCTTGCCCAGTCATCGGAATTTCTGGAATTTCGGCATTTGCAGTAATATTAAGCACGTGACGTATTGAATACTTTCCCGAAAGTAAAGTTGGTTTCTTATAGGTACGACTGATCGGCCGGCTCAATGGGTGCTAAAGCCGGCTCCTACGCGTGTTTAGGGTAATTATGATAACTCGATAATTTCCAATAAGCTATTGACTCCCCTTTGGCACAGTACCTAACTGGAGGTGACACTTGCAGCCGGAGCCAGAAAGTTTCACTCCAAAAATCACACACGATTTGCGGTAGTACGCGGGTGGGCGTCCGATTCTTGATCCTGATGATGTATTGTAAGCAGTGTTGCAAGATACTCTTCAGTCTTCTTTATGTAGTGGAGCATTTAAAATATTTCGGATATTACCCTGGCTTGTGATCCAGGTAGTTCAACTATCGAGGCAGCTGCCCAACAGTAGAGGCATCTATCTAATCCAAGTTGGTGAATTACTGATTATGTCAGTGCAGAATTGTTCAATCGCTTTGGTCTTTGTTGTGACCTTTGCTGGCAGTTAAATTATGATGGCGGGAGTTATGTCAAGCTCCGGAAATCTTCGCTTACTGGTGGAGGTAAGGTTCATGATCATCGTGAACGACCACAACTAGCGTCAGGCAACCACAGCCTGCTGTCTATGAATCGGCAGACTGAACACGGGTATAAAGAGACCGACTCTCGTCGCTCCTTTAGATAGAAAGACACACGCTCCTTTTTAATCCTCAATCTACACTGGTCTTTTGTTCGATGTCTGCATTCATGTATCGGTGCTAGGTTGACAGTCTCAACA